>JAMXKT010000063.1:0-217500 GCA_024211575.1 Phytophthora melonis
CGCCCACGTCCCGGGCGATAACCCCGCGCACCAGCATGATCGCCCCGCCGCGCGAACCACGCCTCCGCAATACCGCCGTGAACACGATCTTGCCCACGGCCGCGCCCGGAGACGCCGGTAGGCCCCGGCCACACAGCACGTCCTTCTGCGCGCGTACCCCTTCTCGTTGGCGAAGCTCGGGTGCAGAAGCACGTCGAGGTGCCGCGGTGCTCCACGAGCATCACGGCCTCTTCCTCCGTGATGAGCTTCTCGCGCCACATGTCGACGGCGGACGCGAGAGCTGGCAATGCCCGTGCGCTTGCTGCTGCGCGTCTGCAGCATGAACAGCACGCCGTCCTGCACCGTGGTGAACTCCGTGTCCTGCACGTCCTTGAAGTGCGTCTCCAGCGTGCGCACGGTCTCGCCGAGCTGCTTGTACACGGTCGGCATCTTCTGCGCCAGCTCCGATATGGGCTGCGGCGTGCGGATGCCCGCCACCACGTCCTCGCCCTGCGCGTTCAGCAGGAACTCGCCGTACAGCTTGTTCCTCGCCGTTGGCCGGGTTACGCAAAAACAGCACGCCCGTGCACGACCGGGTCGTTGATGTTGCCGTACACCCGCGCCTGCACGTTCACGGCCGTGCCCTTGAGGCCTGCGTGATCTTGTTGATCTCGCGGTACTTGACGGCGCGCGGGATGTTCCACGAGCGGAACACGGGCCTCGATGCCCATGCGCATTTGCTCCCACGGGTCCGACGGGGAACGAGCGGCCGTGCCTCTCGCACACCTTCTTGTACTTCTGCACCAGCTCCTTGAGGTCGCTGGGGCCGTCAGCTCCACGTCGAAGGTCACGTGGCGCGCCTGCTTCATGGCCGACAGCTCGGCCTCAAAGTCGTCGTGCGGGATCTCGAGTACCACACTCGCCGAACATGACCAGGCAGACGCCGGTAGCAGTCGAACGCGAAGCGCCTGCCGCCGCGCTTGGCCAGCCGCCTCCTGGACGATCTCGTCGTTCAGACCGAGGTTCAGCACCGTGTCCATCATGCCGGGCATCGAGATGGCTGCGCCGGAAAACCGACACCAGCAGTAAGTTGCTCGCGTCAGCGAACGTCACGCTCCAGCGTCTTCTCCATTAGGCGCACGCCCTGGCGCACCTCGTCCATGAGGCTGTCCTGGCAGGCGCCCGCCCACCGCGCAGGTAGAATTCTTGGCACACCTCCGTCGTGATGGTCAGTCCGGGCGGCACGTTCACGCCGTTGCGCGCCATCTGGCACAGGTTATGTCTTGCTGCCCAGCAGCGGGCTTTGATGCTGCCGTCGCTCTTGCTCTCGCCCTTCACGAACGTGAAGACGCGCGGGTGCTGCAGTTCTTGACTCATGCTTGAGCGGGGTGGTTGGCTACAGCTTGTAGCTTGTTCTTGGTTGGGTTAGTTGACGAATGAGCTTGATCACGAGCTGGCCCAACTCCTGGGGCGGTGTAGCGTGGTCAATGGTACGGCAGTGGGGCCATGCCGTGATTTGTTGGACACGTTTGCTGTCGTCATTGTTCGAGAGCCATACGTGTATAATCCATAGGTTATTATCGACTTTCAACTTGAAGCGGTTTCCCGTTACGATGCGCTGTCACTCGGAGCCTTTCAAGATTGAGCACATAGATGTGATCATGTTTCGACAAGTTAGAAATGGATAAACTTGATACTGTGTCACAGCGTCAATTCTAAGTAGAAACTCGAAACCTCTTTCTATAGAAATGGACTCGTCTACGGTTCTCATGTCTATGTCTAAGGCGACCGAATTGACATCGTAGACCGCTAAGTCGACGCCTGGATGTCGACTTAGCGAAGCTGAAATGGTTCGATAGCCGGCACATCGTGGTGCGTCTCTCTGTGCAGGACGGACTTCAACGTCCTCTCTGGGGTACACACCATACAGAGCGCTGCGGCTCCTTCCACAGCTTTTAGCAATCACGCGCAAGTATCTTGGTGGCGACAGGCTAAGGGTGTCCGTTGGAGCTACCCAGTACACAGGCGCTACCAAAGTCCCAATGGCCTAATCATCTTGACTACCAGTGATCAACCAGCGCACCCAGCTCGTGATCAAGCTCATTCGTCAACTAACCCAACCAAGAACAAGCTACAAGCCAAGCAACCAACCACCCCCGCTCAAGCATGAGTCAAGTGCTGCAGCACTCGCGCCGTCTTCACGTTCGTGAAGGGCGAGAGGCAAGGGCGACGGCAGGCATGAAGCCGCTGCTGGGCGGCAAGGGCGCCAACCCGCCAGATGGCGCGCGCAACGGCGTGAACGTGCCGCCCGGACTGACCATCACGACGGAGGTGTGCCAAGAATTCTACGCGGTGGGCGGGCGCCTGCCGGACGGCCTCATGGACGAGGTGCGCCAGGGCGTGCGCCTCATGGAGAAGACGCTGGGCGTGCCGTTCGCCGACGCGACCAACCCACTGCTGGTGTCGGTGCGCTCCGGCGCGGCCATACTTCGATGCCCGGCATGATGGACACGGTGCTGAACTCCTCGGTCTGAACGACGAGATCGTCCAGGGCGTGGCCAAGCGCGGCGGCGAGGCGCTTCGCGTTCGACTGCTACCGGCGTCTGCTGCAGATGTTCGGCGGACGTGGTGCTCGAGATCCTGCACGACGACTTTGAGGCCGAGCTGTCGGCCATGAAGCAGGCGCGCCACGTGACCTTCGACGTGGAGCTGACGGCCAGCGACCTCAAGGAGCTGTGGTGCAGAAGTACAAGAAGGTGTACGAGAGGCAATGGCCGCTCGTTCCCGTCGGACCCGTGGGAGCAAAATGCGCATAGGCATCGAGGCCGTGTTCCGCTCGTGGAACATCCTGGGCGCGCCGTCGGGCACCATGCGAGATCAACAAGATCACGGGCCTCGGGCGCGCACGGCCGTGAACGTGCAGGCCATGGTGTACGGCAACATCAACGACCAGTCGTGCACGGGCGTGCTGTTCACGCGTAACTCCGCCAACGGCGAGAACAAGCTGTACGGCGAGTTCCCGCTGAACGCGCAGGGCGAGGACGTGGTGGCGGGAAACCAAGCACGCCGCAGCCCATCTCGGAGCTGGCGCAGAAGATGCCGACCGTGTACAAAGAAGCCTGACGAGCATCGTGCACACGCTGGAGACGCACTTGCTGGACGTGCAGGACACGGAGTTCACGGTGCAGGACGGCGTGCTGTTCAAGCTGTAGACGCGCAACGGCAAGCGCACGGGCCCCTGCTCTCAAGATCGCCGTCGACATGTGGCGCGAGAAGCTCATCACGGAGGAAGAGGCCGTGATGCTTGTGGAGCCGCGGCACCTCGACCATTGCTGCACCCGAGCTTCGCCAACGAGAAGGGGTACCAGAAGGACGTGTTGTAGCCGATAGGCCTGCCGGCGTCTCCCGGGCGCGGCCGTGGGCAAAATCGTATTCACGGCGGCCGACGCGGAGGCATGGTTCCGGCGCGCGGCGAGAACGTCATGCTGGTGCGCGAGGAGACGTCGCCCGGAGGATCGGGCGGCATGCACGCAGCCGAGTGGCAATCCTCACGTCTCAAGGCGGCGGCATGACGTCGCACGCGGCCGTAGGTGGCCCGTGGCTGCAGCAAGCTGTAGCAGCGGCTGCAGCGCGCTGTCCATCGACGCCAACAGCAAGACGATGCGCGTGCATTACCGGGCGTCGAGCGGCGCCGAGGTGGTGCCGCACGAGGGCGACTACATCAGCGTGAACGGCACGTCGGGCGAGGTGATCAAGGGCGAGCAGGAGCCGCAGAAGGCCGCCATGAGCGGCGATCTGGCGCAGTTCATGAAGTGGGTGGACGCGCACCGCCGCATGGAGGTACCACGAACGCGGACACGCCCGAGGACGCCTGCGAGGCTTCGCCCACGGCGCGCAGGGCATCGGCCTCACGCGCACGGAGCACATGTTCTTCAGCTCTGCGCAGCGTATCGCCGCTGTGCGACGCATGATCGGTGCCGTGGAGCTGGACTCGCCGGCGCAGCAGGAGGCGCCTTTCACCGCGCTGTGCACGTTCCAGCAGGGCGATTTCGAAGGCATCTTTCGCGTTATGGACGGCCTTCCGGTCACCATCCGTATGCTTGACCTGCCGCTGCATCGAGTTCCCTGCCGCACGAGGGAAGCGCGCTGGAGGAGCTGGGTGCGAGACGCTGTCCAAGGAGATGCAGGTGAGCAAGGCGACGGTGCAGTCGCGCCTGGCCGGTCTGAAGGAGGCCAACCTGATGATGGCTCAGCGCGGCTGCCGCCTGGGCATCGTACACCTGGGCATCACGGAGATGCAGGCCAAGGCCATCGCGGAGGCGGCCGTGAAGGTGGCTGGCGAGGGCATCTCGGTGCACCTGCACATCATGATCCCGCTGGTCGGCTCGTTCGAGGAGCTGGAGCAGCAGGTGAAGCTGGTCAAGCCGGTGGTGCAGGACGTGATCGGCAAGTGCGGCAAGCTCGATCAACCACAAAGGTGGGCACGATGATCGTGGCGTACGCGCGGCGCGCTGCAGGCCGGCAAGCTGGCCGAGGTGGCCGAGTTCTTCTTCTCGTTCGGCACGAACGACCTGACGCAGATGACGTTCGGCATCTCGCGCGACGCGCAGGCCAAGTTCCTGTCCTACTACGTCAAGCACGGCGTGCTGGAGAGGCGACCCGTTCGAGACGCTGGACCAGGAGGGCGTGGGCGAGCTGGTGCGTCTGGCCGTGGAGCGCGGCGCCGCGCCGACGCGCCCCAAGACTCGAGCTGGGCATCTGCGGGCGAGCACATGGCGACCCGCAGTCCATCGAGCTCTTCGGAGAAGGTGGGCCTCAAGTACGTGTCGTGCTCGCCGATGCGCGTGATGATCGCCCGATCAGTGGCGGCGGCGCAGGCGGCGCCAAGCTCAAGAAGAGCTCTGCCAAAGCCCGGCGCGTGCAGACAGCGACGACAACGACGACGACGATCGTCACGCGCACCACTCCGTCGGTGGCGATGAGCCCGGTTACAGGAGAGGCCAGCTCGCGGGCAAGCAAGCAAGTATGAGCGCGCTCGTGTGCAGTTTGTGCATGTGCCCGCGTCCAGCAGTGTAGTTGTCGTAAAGTTGGGGCGGCCGCTATCGCTGCAGTATTGTATTGAATCTAAAGTCCGCGAAATTTAGTTATGGCGTGAAATCGCTGGTTGCGTGTTAGCAGTGTCTCATGCGCCTTGGAAGCCCAACGAGACAGCACGTAAAGTGCGGAAGTTGGTAATGATTTAAAAAGGTAGATCATCACTTCGTTGTTGTGATGAATCAATTGTTGCTGTGAGATACTACTTTGCGTTCGAAGACGGTGTACATTGCTCTTGCTATCGAGGCGCCAGGGTACATAGTAAACGATAGAGCTCCTTTATGCGTGGGCCATTTTGGCTGCATCGTTGTCCTTTGTGACTGTGTCAGCGTATTGTCGCCAATCTTGTGCCGAAAGCTGCATGCAGAAGGCTGAACATCCCTGCGCATCGATCTTCCAGCAGTCACGCAAATCCCAACGAGTAGATAGATAGTAGGTAGGCCAGCCCCAGCTCGAGCCTCGAATCGCTGCAAACAAATACAAAGCTACTTGACAAGACCGCTCGGTCGTCCAGTAGATCACATCGCGTCAAGCCAAGCCGCACCCGCTACCGGGCTTGGATTCGCTCCTCGGCAGTCGACCGTCGGAAAGCTCGTTTCTAAGTTTCCCTTTAGAAATTGATTCGTTGAAGTTCGCTTCGACTTGCGGCTTCGAGCGCAGCGTGTCTTTATGGAGCCTACGTCGACGGCTTAGTGCCAAGATGGCCGCGCCTGGATCTTGAGCCGTCGCGCAGCATCATATTCGCACCCCGGCCGTCTTGCGCAGGTCGTCGCGGCACCTCTCGGCGCGAGAGAATCCGCAAGCGCCACTGCGACGGTGTCAAGCATCGTCTCGCCTTGGTGACGCAGCAACTGAGTCAAGGTGGCCGGCCAGAAGTACCGCCGTCCTCTGCGATCACTCCTCGCGCCCAAGTGTCCGCGGCGACCTGCTGCAGTGTGTCGACCGGACCCTGCGCCACATCATCCGGATCACGCTGAGAGGTGACACAAGACAGCAGAGCTCCGGCTTCAGTCGACATCACGAACGCAGCGGCAGTGAAGATCTGCACAACGCCACGCTCTTGACGACCTCGGTGTTCAGACCCAAGGTTTGGCACCGGGTCCATTTCATCCGCAATCGCGGGCGGCCACACACACCGAGCTCCCTGGATACATGGATCTTCTGTAAAGCTGCGCCGCTGAACGCCGACTCGCACACGCACTGTCAATCACCCTGTGAGACCGGCGTCTCTACCTGGCCTCGACCATCAAGTCGTTGGGCAGGTGTTCGCCCTCCACGCAGAATTCTTGGCACACCCCGGGGTGCTGGCAATAATCCAGACGATTAACGCCATGGCGCGCCAAGCCCACCTGACCTGATTGCTGCCTTTGCAGCGGCCGTACTTGTGCGTCGCTTTGGGCTCTTCAGCCTCGAATGTACAGACAGACACGCGGGTGCTGGAGCACTTGACTTTTTGGCTGTTCTTGACTAGGGCGGTTGAGGAATAACCGCTGCTCCTAGACGCATGTAGGATGAACGAAAAGAAAGTGAGTAGTGAAGCTTCTAGGCGTGTCGTAACATTTGGAGTTCAATGCACTTGATCATGCTAAGACTTCTGATGAGGCAGTTAGAAGTTCTTGGTCATGCTGCATTCTCAAAACACTAATCTGAAAGCTAGAGAAACGAATCACAATCGTTAAGTCGACGGCGTTCATGTCGACTTAGATCGAGAGCCAACCACGATTCTCCGACGGTACGTAGGTTTTCGCGGTGCGTCTCTCTGCGCAGGACGCACTTCAACATGGAAGTCGTTCGACTCACATCACACAAAGGCCGATACCTTTAGCAATCACTGACAGTGCCTTCCGGCATCCGGGAGCATCGACGTGGCTGTTGCGTACGCATGCGTATCCGCCACAGCCACCGCTGAGACTACAACGGCCTGTTGTGAGGAACTACCGTCGTTGTGGTAGATTCAGTTGTTGTTCACATTATTGGATATGCGTTCTCTCCCTCTCCGCCTTCCTCTCCCTTCTAGCAGCAACAGACACCTCGGCCGGGGTTCCTGCCCCCGGTGACCAACGCAGCCGGCATCGTCGGATGCTGGACCCAGGCCGAGCTGGCGGCGCACGCCAGACGTACAGTCGTATGAAAGCCGCTTGGTCAGAGGCCGCCGGCGTTAGGGCTTCGAAAATCTGAGCAGCCCTGACCCAGACACGCGCGCTTCAAAAAGTTGCAATTCGGTTGGTATGCGATGACTCCACGCTCGGAGGCGTCTCTGTGCCCCCGCGCGCTCGCGGAGCTCCGGACGCAGTGCCTTGTTGCCCGCTCTCGATTAACACGCTTGCAAGTCGATCCCCGTCCAGCCTCGGTGACATGCCGCCCAGCGTGATGCGCGCTGTCAACCACCGGAAAACCTCATTTCTAAAGCGGACCGATGGTTTCTAATTGAAATGCGGTAGTCGCGATATAGACAAGGCGCCCCCTGATAACGCCTCGTCTACGCCACTTCAACATGGAAAGGATCTTCCAACGCGACGCAGCATAGACCAGGTCCGTCGACTTTAGGCGAAAGTCGACATCGCGCAGCCAATCGCCGTCAATCTAGCTCCGAGCACCAAGATTGACACGTCAGAGCAGTTACGGCGAACCAAATCTTCGCGAAGCAGCCCAGCCTTCGTGTTTTTCTCCCACGCGTCGGAGTGGTCCCGGGACATCGTGGCAATCGGCCGGCAGGCATGCAGCCAGGCAGACCGAGCACATGCACGACACAGCTCATTCCTCAACTAACCCAACCAAGGAACAAGCTACCAGCTACAACCAACCACCCCGCTCAAGCATGAGTCAAGAGTGCTGCAGCACTCGCGCGTCTTCACGTTCGTGAAGGGCGAGAGCAAAGGGCGACGGCAGCATGGAAGCCGCTGCTGGGCGGCAAGGGCGCCAACCTGTGCCAGATGGCGCGCAACGGCGTGAACGTGCCGCCCGGACTGACCATCACGACGGAGGTGTGCCAAGAATTCTACGCGGTGGGCGGGCGCCTACCGGACGGCCTCATGGACGAGGTGCGCCAGGGCGTGCGCCTCATGGAGAAGACGCTGGGCGTGACGTTCGCCGACGCGACCAACCCGCTGCTGGTGTCGGTGCGCTCCCGGCGCACGGCCATCTCGATGCCCGGCATGATGGACACGGTGCTGAACCTCGGTCTGAACGACGAGATCGTCCAGGGCGTGGCTAAGCGCGGCGGCGAGCGCTTCGCGTTCGACTGCTACCGGCGTCTGCTGCAGATGTTCGGCGACGTGGTGCTCGAGATCCCGCACGACGACTTTGAGGCCGAGCCGTCGGCCATTGCGAAACAGGCGCGCCACGTGACCTTCGACGTGGAGCTGACGGCCAGCGACCTCAAGGAGCTGGTGCAGAAGTACAAGAAGGTGTACGAGAGGCACGGCCGCTCGTTCCCAGTCGGACCCGTGGGAGCAAATGCGCATGGGCATCGAGGCCGTGTTCCGCTCGTGGAACATCCCGCGCGCCGTCAAGTACCGCGAGATCAACAAGATCACGGGCCTCAGGGCACGGCCGTGAACGTGCAGGCCATGGTGTACGGCAACATCAACGACCAGTCGTGCACGGGCGTGCTGTTCACGCGTAACCCGGCCAACGGCGAGAACAAAGCTGTACGGCGAGTTCCTGCTGAACGCGCAGGGCGAGGACGTGGTGGCGGGCATCCGCACGCCGCAGCCCATCTCGGAGCTGGCGCAGAAGATGCCGACCGTGTACAAGCAGCTCGACGAGACCGTGCACACGCTGGAGACGCACTTCAAGGACGTGCAGGACACGGAGTTCACGGTGCAGGACGGCGTGCTGTTCATGCTGCAGACGCGCAACGGCAAGCGCACGGGCCCCGCCGCTCTCAAGATCGCCGTCGACATGTGGCGCGAGAAGCTCATCACGGAGGAAGAGGCCGTGATGCTCGTGGAGCCGCGGCACCTCGACCAGCTGCTGCACCCGAGCTTCGCCAACGAGAAGGGAGTACCAGAAGGACGTGCTGTGCCGAGGCCTGCCGGCGTCTCCGGGCGCGGCCGTGGGCAAGATCGTGTTCACGGCGGCCGACGCGGAGGCGTGGTTCGCGCGCGGCGAGAACGTCATGCTGGTGCGCGAGGAGACGTCGCCCGAGGACGTGGGCGGCATGCACGCAGCCGAGGGCATCCTCACGGGTCTCGCGGCGGCATGACGTCGCACGCGGCCGTGGTGGCCCGCGGCTGGGAGCAAGCCGTGCGTGTGCGGCTGCAGCGCGCGCTGTCCATCGACGCCAACAGCAAGACGATGCGCGTGCACACGTCGAGCGGCGCCGAGGTGGTGCTGCACGAGGGCGACTACATCAGCGTGAACGGCACGTCGGGCGAGGTGATCAAGGGCGAGCAGGAGCTGCAGAAGGCTGCCATGAGCGGCGATCTGGCGCAGTTCATGAAGTGGGTGGACGCGCACCGCCGCATGGAGGTGTTCACGAACGCGGACACGCCCGAGGACGCCCGCGAGGCTCGCGCCCACGGCGCGCAGGGCATCGGCCTCACGCGCACGGAGCACATGTTCTTCAGCTCTGCGCAGCGTATCGCCGCCGTGCGGACGCATGATCGGTGCCGTGGAGCTGGACTCGCCGGCGCAGCAGGAGGCGCTCGACGCGCTGTGCACGTTCCAGCAGGGCGATTTCGAAGGCATCTTCCGCGCCATGGACGGCCTCCCGGTCACCATCCGTATGCTGGGACCCGCCGCTGCACGAGTTCCTGCCGCACGAGGGAAGCGCGCTGGAGGAGCTGTGCGAGACGCTGTCCAAGGAGATGCAGGTGAGCAAGGCGACGGTGCAGTCGCGCCTGGCCGGTCTGAAGGAGGCCAACCCGATGATGGGTCTGCGCGGCTGCCGCCCTGGGCATCGTACACCCGGGCATCACGGAGATGCAGGCCAAGGCCATCGCGGAGGCGGCCGTGAAGGTGGCCGGCGAGGGCATCTCGGTGCACCCGCACATCATGATCCCGCTGGTCGGCTCGTTCCGAGGAGCTGGAGCAGCAGGTGAAGCTGGTCAAGTCGGTGGTGCAGGACGTGATCGGCAAGCGCGGCAAGTCGATCGACTACAAGGTGGGCACGATGATCGAGGTGCCGCGCGCGCGCGCTGCAGGCCGGCAAGCTGGCCGAGGTGGCCGAGTTCTTCTCGTTCGGCACGAACGACCTGACGCAGATGACGTTCCCGGCATCTCGCGCGACGACGCGCAGGCCAAGTTCCTGTCCTACTACGTCAAGCACGGCGTGCTGGAGAAGGACCCGTTCGAGACGCTGGACCAGGAGGGCGTGGGCGAGCTGGTGCGTCTGGCCGTGGAGCGCGGCCGCGCGACGCGCCCCCAAGATCGAGCTGGGCATCTGCGGCGAGCACGGCGGCGACCCGCAGTCCATCGAGTTCTTCGAGAAGGTGGGCCTCAAGTACGTGTCGTGCTCGCCGATGCGCGTGATGATCGCCCGACTGGCGGCGGCGCAGGCGGCGCTCAAAGCTCAAGAAGAGCTCGCCCGTGCCCGGCGCGTAGACAGCGACGACAACGACGACGACGATCGTCACTACCACTCCGTCGGGCGATGAGCTCAAGTTACAGGAGAGGCCAGCTCGCGAAGCAAGCAAAAGAAGTGCAAGTATGAGGCGCTCGTGTGCGTTTGTGCATGTGCTCATGTCCAGCAGTGTAGTTGTCGTAAAGTTGGGGCGGCCGCTATCGCTGCGTATTGTATTGAATCTAAACGCGAAATTTAGTTATGGAAAATGCTGGTTGCGTGTTAGTAGTGTTCATGCGCCTTGGCCCAACGAGACAGCACGGGGCGGCAGGTTGTGATAAAAGGTAGATCATCACTTCGTTGTTGTGATGAGATCAATTGCTGCTGTGAGTGACTACTTTTGCGTTCGAAGAGATGTGTACATTGCTCTTGCTATCGAGGCGCTAGTATATAGTAAACGATAGAGCTCCTTTATGTGGCCATTTTGGCTGCATCGTTGTCCTTGTGGACTGTGTCAGCGTATTGTCGCCAACTTGTGCCGAAAGCTGCATGCAGAAGGCTGAACATCTGCGTATCGATCTTCCAGCAGTCACGCAACCTAACGAGTAGATAGTAGTAGGTAGGCCAGCCCTAGCTCGAGCCTCGAATCGCTGCAAACAAATACAGCTACTTGACCAAGACCGCTCGGTCGTCCAGCAGATCACATCGCGTCAAGCCAAGCCGCACCCGCTACCGGGCTTGGATTCGCTCCTGGCAGTCGACCGTCGGAAAGCTCGTTTCTAAGTTTCCCTTTAGAAATTGATTCGTTGAAGTTCCGCTTCGACTTGCGGCTTCGAGCGCAGCGTGTCTTTTGCGGAGCCTACGTCGACTTGGCTAGTGCCAAGATGGCCGCGCCTGGATCTTGAGCCGTCGCGCAGCATCATATTCGCACCCCGGCCGTCTTGCGCAGGTCGTCGCGGCACTCTCGGCGCGAGAGAATCAAGCGCCACTGCGACGGTGTCAAGCATCGTCTCGCCCTTGGTGACGCAGCAACTGAGTCAAGGTGGCCGGCCAGAAGTACCGCCGTCCTCTGCGATCACTCCTCGCGCCCAAGTGTCCGCGGCGACCTGCTGCAGTGTCCCGACCCCTGCGCCACATCATCCGGATCACGCTGAGAGGTGACACAAGACAGCAGAGCTCCGGCTTCAGTCGACATCACGAACGCAGCGGCGGTGAAGATCTGCACAACGCCACGCTCTTGACGACCTCGGTGTTCAGACCCAAGTTTGGCACCGGGTCCATTTCATCCGCAATCGCGGCGGCCACACACACCGAGCTCCTGATACATGGACTTCGTTGCGCCGCTGAACGCCGACTCGCACACGCACTGTCAATCACCCTGTGAGACCGGCGTTCTACCCATCAAGTCGTTGGGCAGGTGTTCGCCCTCCACGCAGAATTCTTGGCACACCCCGGGGTGCTGGCCAATCCAGACGATTAACGCCATGGCGCGCCAGCCCACCTGACCTGATTGCTGCCTTGCAGCGGCTTGTGCTGTGCGTCGCTTTGGGCTCTTCAGCCTCGAATGTACAGACAGACACGCGGGTGCTGGAGCACTTGACTTTTGCTGTTCTTGACTAGGGCGGTTGAGGAATAACCGCTGCTCCTAGACGCATGTAGGATGAACGAAAAGAAAGTGAGTAGTGAAGCTTCTAGGCGTGTCGTAACATTTGGAGTTCAATGCACTTGATCATGCTAAGACTTCGATGAGGCAGTTAAGTTCTTGTCATGCTGCATTCTCAAAACACTAATCTGAAAGCTAGAGAAACGAATCACAATCGTTAAGTCGACGGCGTTCATGTCGACTTAGATCGAGAGCCAACCACGATTCTCCGACGGTACGTAGGTTTTCGCGGTGCGTCTCTCTGCGCGGGACGCACTTCAACATGGAAGTCGTTCGACCACATCACACAAAGGCCGATACCTTTAGCAATCACTGACGGTGCCTGGCATCCAGGAGCATCGACGTGGCTGTTGCCACGCATGCGTATCCGCCACAGCCACCGCTGAGACTACAACGGCCTGTTGTGAGGAACTACCGTCGTTGTGGTAGATTCAGTTGTTGTTCACATTATTGGATATGCGTCTCTCCCTCCGCCTTCCCTCCCTTCTAGCAGCAACAGACACCTCGGCCGGGGGTTCCTGCCCCGGTGACCAACGCAGCCGGCATCGTCGGATGCTGGACCCAGGCCGAGCTGCAGCACGCCACGTACAGTCGTATGAAAGCCGCTTGGTCAGAGGCCGCCGGCGTTAGGCTTCGAAAATCTGAGCAGCCCTGACCCAGACACGCGCGCTTCAAAAGTTGCAATTCGGTTAGTATGCGATGACTCCACGCTCGGAGGCGTCTCTGTGCCCCTGGCGCGCTCGCGGAGCTCGGACGCAGTGCCTTGTTGCCCGCTCTCGATTAACACGCTTGCAAGTCGATCCCTGTCCAGCCTCGGTGACATGCCGCCCAGCGTGATGCGCGCTGTCAACCACCGGAAAACCTCATTTCTAAAGCGGACCGATGGTTTCTAATTGAAATGCGGTAGTCGCGATATAGACAAGGCGCCCCTGATAACGCCTCGTCTACGCCACTTCAACATGGAAAGGATCTTCAACGCGACGCAGCATAGACCAGGTCCGTCGACTTAGGCGAAAGTCGACATCGCGCAGCCAATCGCCGTCAATCTAGCTCCGAGCACCAAGATTGACACGTCGGAGCAGTTACGGCGAACCAAATCTTCGCGAAGCAGCCCAGCCTTCGTGTTTCTCTCACGCGTCGGAGGGTCCCGGGACATCGTGGCAATCGGCCGGCAGGCATGCAGCCAGGCAGACCGAGCACATGCACGACACAGCTCATTCCTCAACTAACCCAACCAAGAACAAGCTACAAGCTACAACCAACCACCCCCGCTCAAGCATGAGTCAAGTGCTGCAGCACCCGCGCGTCTTCACGTTCGTGAAGGGCGAGAGCAAGGGCGACGGCAGCATGAAGCCGCTGCTGGGCGGCAAGGGCGCCAACCTGTGCCAGATGGCGCGCAACGGCGTGAACGTGCCGCCCGGACTGACCATCACGACGGAGGTGTGCCAAGAATTCTACGCGGTGGGCGGGCGCCTGCCGGACGGCCTCATGGACGAGGTGCGCCAGGGCGTGCGCCTCATGGAGAAGACGCTGGGCGTGACGTTCGCCGACGCGACCAACCCGCTGCTGGTGTCGGTGCGCTCCGGCGCGGCCATCTCGATGCCCGGCATGATGGACACGGTGCTGAACCTCGGTCTGAACGACGAGATCGTCCGGGGCGTGGCCAAGCGCGGCGGCGAGCGCTTCGCGTTCGACTGCTACCGGCGTCTGCTGCAGATGTTCGGCGACGTGGTGCTCGAGATCCCGCACGACGACTTTGAGGCCGAGCTGTCGGCCATGAAGCAGGCGCGCCACGTGACCTTCGACGTGGAGCTGACGGCCAGCGACCTCAAGGAGCTGGTGCAGAAGTACAAGAAGGTGTACGAGAGGCACGGCCGCTCGTTCCCGTCGGACCCGTGGGAGCAAATGCGCATGGGCATCGAGGCCGTGTTCCGCTCGTGGAACATCCCGCGCGCCGTCAAGTACCGCGAGATCAACAAGATCACGGGCCTCAAGGGCACGGCCGTGAACGTGCAGGCCATGGTGTACGGCAACATCAACGACCAGTCGTGCACGGGCGTGCTGTTCACGCGTAACCCGGCCAACGGCGAGAACAAGCTGTACGGCGAGTTCCTGCTGAACGCGCAGGGCGAGGACGTGGTGGCGGGCATCCGCACGCCGCAGCCCATCTCGGAGCTGGCGCAGAAGATGCCGACCGTGTACAAGCAGCTCGACGAGACCGTGCACACGCTGGAGACGCACTTCAAGGACGTGCAGGACACGGAGTTCACGGTGCAGGACGGCGTGCTGTTCATGCTGCAGACGCGCAACGGCAAGCGCACGGGCCCCGCCGCTCTCAAGATCGCCGTCGACATGTGGCGCGAGAAGCTCATCACGGAGGAAGAGGCCGTGATGCTCGTGGAGCCGCGGCACCTCGACCAGCTGCTGCACCCGAGCTTCGCCAACGAGAAGGGGTACCAGAAGGACGTGCTGTGCCGAGGCCTGCCGGCGTCTCCGGGCGCGGCCGTGGGCAAGATCGTGTTCACGGCGGCCGACGCGGAGGCGTGGTTCGCGCGCGGCGAGAACGTCATGCTGGTGCGCGAGGAGACGTCGCCCGAGGACGTGGGCGGCATGCACGCAGCCGAGGGCATCCTCACGTCTCGCGGCGGCATGACGTCGCACGCGGCCGTGGTGGCCCGCGGCTGGGGCAAGCCGTGCGTGTGCGGCTGCAGCGCGCTGTCCATCGACGCCAACAGCAAGACGATGCGCGTGCACACGTCGAGCGGCGCCGAGGTGGTGCTGCACGAGGGCGACTACATCAGCGTGAACGGCACGTCGGGCGAGGTGATCAAGGGCGAGCAGGAGCTGCAGAAGGCTGCCATGAGCGGCGATCTGGCGCAGTTCATGAAGTGGGTGGACGCGCACCGCCGCATGGAGGTGTTCACGAACGCGGACACGCCCGAGGACGCCCGCGAGGCTCGCGCCCACGGCGCGCAGGGCATCGGCCTCACGCGCACGGAGCACATGTTCTTCAGCTCTGCGCAGCGTATCGCCGCCGTGCGACGCATGATCGGTGCCGTGGAGCTGGACTCGCCGGCGCAGCAGGAGGCGCTCGACGCGCTGTGCACGTTCCAGCAGGGCGATTTCGAAGGCATCTTCCGCGCCATGGACGGCCTCCCGGTCACCATCCGTATGCTGGACCCGCCGCTGCACGAGTTCCTGCCGCACGAGGAAGCGCGCTGGAGGAGCTGTGCGAGACGCTGTCCAAGGAGATGCAGGTGAGCAAGGCGACGGTGCAGTCGCGCCTGGCCGGTCTGGAAGGAGGCCAACCCGATGATGGGTCTGCGCGGCTGCCGCCTGGGCATCGTACACCCGGGCATCACGGAGATGCAGGCCAAGGCCATCGCGGAGGCGGCCGTGAAGGTGGCCGGCGAGGGCATCTCGGTGCACCCGCACATCATGATCCCGCTGGTCGGCTCGTTCGAGGAGCTGGAGCAGCAGGTGAAGCTGGTCAAGTCGGTGGTGCAGGACGTGATCGGCAAGCGCGGCAAGTCGATCGACTACAAGGTGGGCACGATGATCGAGGTGCCGCGCGGCGCGCTGCAGGCCGGCAAGCTGGCCGAGGTGGCCGAGTTCTTCTCGTTCGGCACGAACGACCTGACGCAGATGACGTTCGGCATCTCGCGCGACGACGCGCAGGCCAAGTTCCTGTCCTACTACGTCAAGCACGGCGTGCTGGAGAAGGACCCGTTCGAGACGCTGGACCAGGAGGGCGTGGGCGAGCTGGTGCGTCTGGCCGTGGAGCGCGGCCGCGCGACGCGCCCCAAGATCGAGCTGGGCATCTGCGGCGAGCACGGCGGCGACCCGCAGTCCATCGAGTTCTTCGAGAAGGTGGGCCTCAAGTACGTGTCGTGCTCGCCGATGCGCGTGATGATCGCCCGACTGGCGGCGGCGCAGGCGGCGCTCAAGCTCAAGAAGAGCTCGCCCGTGCCCGGCGCGTAGACAGCGACGACAACGACGACGACGATCGTCACTACCACTCCGTCGGGCGATGAGCTCAAGTTACAGGAGAGGCCAGCTCGCGAAGCAAGCAAGCAAGTATGAGGCGCTCGTGTGCGTTTGTGCATGTGTTCATGTCCAGCAGTGTAGTTGTCGTAAAGTTGGGGCGGCCGCTATCGCTGCGTATTGTATTGAATCTAAACGCGAAATTTAGTTATGGAAAATGCTGGTTGCGTGTTAGTAGTGTTCATGCGCCTTGGCCCAACGAGACAGCACGGGGCGGCAGGTTGTGATAAAAGGTAGATCATCACTTCGTTGTTGTGATGAATCAATTGCTGCTGTGAGTGACTACTTTTGCGTTCGAAGAGATGTGTACATTGCTCTTGCTATCGAGGCGCTAGTATATAGTAAACGATAGAGCTCCTTTATGTGGCCATTTTGGCTGCATCGTTGTCCTTGTGGACTGTGTCAGCGTATTGTCGCCAACTTGTGCCGAAAGCTGCATGCAGAAGGCTGAACATCTGCGTATCGATCTTCCAGCAGTCACGCAACCTAACGAGTAGATAGTAGTAGGTAGGCCAGCCCTAGCTCGAGCCTCGAATCGCTGCAAACAAATACAGCTACTTGACAAGACCGCTCGGTCGTCCAGTAGATCACATCGCGTCAAGCCAAGCCGCACCCGCTACCGGGCTTGGATTCGCTCCTGGCAGTCGACCGTCGGAAAGCTCGTTTCTAAGTTTCCCTTTAGAAATTGATTCGTTGAAGTTCGCTTCGACTTGCGGCTTCGAGCGCAGCGTGTCTTTGCGGAGCCTACGTCGACTTGGCTTAGTGCCAAGATGGCCGCGCCTGGATCTTGAGCCGTCGCGCAGCATCATATTCGCACCCCGGCCGTCTTGCGCAGGTCGTCGCGGCACTCTCGGCGCGAGAGAATCAAGCGCCACTGCGACGGTGTCAAGCATCGTCTCGCCTTGGTGACGCAGCAACTGAGTCAAGGTGGCCGGCCAGAAGTACCGCCGTCCTCTGCGATCACTCCTCGCGCCCAAGTGTCCGCGGCGACCTGCTGCAGTGTCCCGACCCTGCGCCACATCATCCGGATCACGCTGAGAGGTGACACAAGACAGCAGAGCTCCGGCTTCAGTCGACATCACGAACGCAGCGGCAGTGAAGATCTGCACAACGCCACGCTCTTGACGACCTCGGTGTTCAGACCCAAGTTTGGCACCGGGTCCATTTCATCCGCAATCGCGGCGGCCACACACACCGAGCTCCTGATACATGGACTTCGTTGCGCCGCTGAACGCCGACTCGCACACGCACTGTCAATCACCCCTGTGAGACCGGCGTTCTACCCATAAGTAGTTGGGCAGGTGTTCGCCCTCCACGCAGAATTCTTGGCACACCCCCGGGGTGCTGGCCCATCCAGACGAGTAACGCCATGGCGCGCCAGCCCACCTGACCTGATTGCTGCCTTGCAGCGGCTTGTGCTGTGCGTCGCTTTGGGCTCTTCAGCCTCGAATGTACAGACAGACACGCGGGTGCTGGAGCACTTGACTTTTGCTGTTCTTGACTAGGGCGGTTGAGGAATAACCGCTGCTCCTAGACGCATGTAGGATGAACGAAAAGAAAGTGAGTAGTGAAGCTTCTAGGCGTGTCGTAACATTTGGAGTTCAATGCACTTGATCATGCTAAGACTTCGATGAGGCAGTTAAGTTCTTGTCATGCTGCATTCTCAAAACACTAATCTGAAAGCTAGAGAAACGAATCACAATCGTTAAGTCGACGGCGTTCATGTCGACTTAGATCGAGAGCCAACCACGATTCTCCGACGGTACGTAGGTTTTCGCGGTGCGTCTCTCTGCGCGGGACGCACTTCAACATGGAAGTCGTTCGACCACATCACACAAAGGCCGATACCTTTAGCAATCACTGACGGTGCCTGGCATCGGGAGCATCGACGTGGCTGTTGCCACGCATGCGTATCCGCCACAGCCACCGCTGAGACTACAACGGCCTGTTGTGAGGAACTACCGTCGTTGTGGTAGATTCAGTTGTTGTTCACATTATTGGGCATGCGTCTCTCCCTCCGCCTTCCCTCCCTTCTAGCAGCAACAGACACCTCGGCCGGAGGTTCCTGCCCCGGTGACCAACGCAGCCGGCATCGTCGGATGCTGGACCCAGGCCGAGCTGCAGCACGCCACGTACAGTCGTATGAAAGCCGCTTGGTCAGAGGTCGCCGGCGTTAGGCTTCGAAAATCTGAGCAGCCCTGACCCAGACACGCGCGCTTCAAAAGTTGCAATTCGGTTAGTATGCGATGACTCCACGCTCGGAGGCGTCTCTGTGCCCCCGCGCGCTCGCGGAGCTCGGACGCAGTGCCTTGTTGCCCGCTCTCGATTAACACGCTGGTAAGTCGATCCCTGTCCAGCCTCGGTGGCATGCCGCCCAGCGTGATGCGCGCTGTCAACCACCGGAAAACCTCATTTCTAAAGCGGACCGATGGTTTCTAATTGAAATGCGGTACAGATCTACCTCCCGATAAGCGCGCCTCTTTTCGCCTGGCATTGTACTCGACATCAAATCACCAAGGTGTTCAGCTACTGATTTAATATCTAAAGAGGATCTATTTTGATTTGGTTCATAGAGTCTATAGAACAACAATATAACTCAATATAGTACATGTACGTTCTGTGTGCAATTAACACCTATCATTATTCGAGAGATATTAAAAGTGACAGGCGCGCCTATCGGGAGGTAGATCTGTAGTCGCGATATAGACAAGGCGCCCCTGATAACGCCTCGTCTACGCCACTTCAACATGGAAAGGATCTTCAACGCGACGCAGCATAGACCAGGTCCGTCGACTTAGGCGAAAGTCGACATCGCGCAGCCAATCGCCGTCAATCTAGCTCCGAGCACCAAGATTGACACGTCGGAGCAGTTACGGCGAACCAAATCTTCGCGAAGCAGCCCAGCCTTCGTGTTTCTCTCACGCGTCGGAGGGTCCCGGGACATCGTGGCAATCGGCCGGCAGGCATGCAGCCAGGCAGACCGAGCACATGCACGACACAGCTCATTCCTCAACTAACCCAACCAAGAACAAGCTACAAGCTACAACCAACCACCCCGCTCAAGCATGAGTCAAGTGCTGCAGCACCCGCGCGTCTTCACGTTCGTGAAGGGCGAGAGCAAGGGCGACGGCAGCATGAAGCCGCTGCTGGGCGGCAAGGGCGCCAACCTGTGCCAGATGGCGCGCAACGGCGTGAACGTGCCGCCCGGACTGACCATCACGACGGAGGTGTGCCAAGAATTCTACGCGGTGGGCGGGCGCCTGCCGGACGGCCTCATGGACGAGGTGCGCCAGGGCGTGCGCCTCATGGAGAAGACGCTGGGCGTGACGTTCGCCGACGCGACCAACCCGCTGCTGGTGTCGGTGCGCTCCGGCGCGGCCATCTCGATGCCCGGCATGATGGACACGGTGCTGAACCTCGGTCTGAACGACGAGATCGTCCGGGGCGTGGCCAAGCGCGGCGGCGAGCGCTTCGCGTTCGACTGCTACCGGCGTCTGCTGCAGATGTTCGGCGACGTGGTGCTCGAGATCCCGCACGACGACTTTGAGGCCGAGCTGTCGGCCATGAAGCAGGCGCGCCACGTGACCTTCGACGTGGAGCTGACGGCCAGCGACCTCAAGGAGCTGGTGCAGAAGTACAAGAAGGTGTACGAGAGGCACGGCCGCTCGTTCCCGTCGGACCCGTGGGAGCAAATGCGCATGGGCATCGAGGCCGTGTTCCGCTCGTGGAACATCCCGCGCGCCGTCAAGTACCGCGAGATCAACAAGATCACGGGCCTCAAGGGCACGGCCGTGAACGTGCAGGCCATGGTGTACGGCAACATCAACGACCAGTCGTGCACGGGCGTGCTGTTCACGCGTAACCCGGCCAACGGCGAGAACAAGCTGTACGGCGAGTTCCTGCTGAACGCGCAGGGCGAGGACGTGGTGGCGGGCATCCGCACGCCGCAGCCCATCTCGGAGCTGGCGCAGAAGATGCCGACCGTGTACAAGCAGCTCGACGAGACCGTGCACACGCTGGAGACGCACTTCAAGGACGTGCAGGACACGGAGTTCACGGTGCAGGACGGCGTGCTGTTCATGCTGCAGACGCGCAACGGCAAGCGCACGGGCCCCGCCGCTCTCAAGATCGCCGTCGACATGTGGCGCGAGAAGCTCATCACGGAGGAAGAGGCCGTGATGCTCGTGGAGCCGCGGCACCTCGACCAGCTGCTGCACCCGAGCTTCGCCAACGAGAAGGGGTACCAGAAGGACGTGCTGTGCCGAGGCCTGCCGGCGTCTCCGGGCGCGGCCGTGGGCAAGATCGTGTTCACGGCGGCCGACGCGGAGGCGTGGTTCGCGCGCGGCGAGAACGTCATGCTGGTGCGCGAGGAGACGTCGCCCGAGGACGTGGGCGGCATGCACGCAGCCGAGGGCATCCTCACGTCTCGCGGCGGCATGACGTCGCACGCGGCCGTGGTGGCCCGCGGCTGGGGCAAGCCGTGCGTGTGCGGCTGCAGCGCGCTGTCCATCGACGCCAACAGCAAGACGATGCGCGTGCACACGTCGAGCGGCGCCGAGGTGGTGCTGCACGAGGGCGACTACATCAGCGTGAACGGCACGTCGGGCGAGGTGATCAAGGGCGAGCAGGAGCTGCAGAAGGCTGCCATGAGCGGCGATCTGGCGCAGTTCATGAAGTGGGTGGACGCGCACCGCCGCATGGAGGTGTTCACGAACGCGGACACGCCCGAGGACGCCCGCGAGGCTCGCGCCCACGGCGCGCAGGGCATCGGCCTCACGCGCACGGAGCACATGTTTTTCAGCTCTGCGCAGCGTATCGCCGCCGTGCGACGCATGATCGGTGCCGTGGAGCTGGACTCGCCGGCGCAGCAGGAGGCGCTCGACGTGCTGTGCACGTTCCAGCAGGGCGATTTCGAAGGCATCTTCCGCGCCATGGACGGCCTCCCGGTCACCATCCGTATGCTGGACCCGCCGCTGCACGAGTTCCTGCCGCACGAGGGAAGCGCGCTGGAGGAGCTGTGCGAGACGCTGTCCAAGGAGATGCAGGTGAGCAAGGCGACGGTGCAGTCGCGCCTGGCCGGTCTGAAGGAGGCCAACCCGATGATGGGTCTGCGCGGCTGCCGCCTGGGCATCGTACACCCGGGCATCACGGAGATGCAGGCCAAGGCCATCGCGGAGGCGGCCGTGAAGGTGGCCGGCGAGGGCATCTCGGTGCACCCGCACATCATGATCCCGCTGGTCGGCTCGTTCGAGGAGCTGGAGCAGCAGGTGAAGCTGGTCAAGTCGGTGGTGCAGGACGTGATCGGCAAGCGCGGCAAGTCGATCGACTACAAGGTGGGCACGATGATCGAGGTGCCGCGCGGCGCGCTGCAGGCCGGCAAGCTGGCCGAGGTGGCCGAGTTCTTCTCGTTCGGCACGAACGACCTGACGCAGATGACGTTCGGCATCTCGCGCGACGACGCGCAGGCCAAGTTCCTGTCCTACTACGTCAAGCACGGCGTGCTGGAGAAGGACCCGTTCGAGACGCTGGACCAGGAGGGCGTGGGCGAGCTGGTGCGTCTGGCCGTGGAGCGCGGCCGCGCGACGCGCCCCAAGATCGAGCTGGGCATCTGCGGCGAGCACGGCGGCGACCCGCAGTCCATCGAGTTCTTCGAGAAGGTGGGCCTCAAGTACGTGTCGTGCTCGCCGATGCGCGTGATGATCGCCCGACTGGCGGCGGCGCAGGCGGCGCTCAAGCTCAAGAAGAGCTCGCCCGTGCCCGGCGCGTAGACAGCGACGACAACGACGACGACGATCGTCACTACCACTCCGTCGGTGGCGATGAGCTCAAGTTACAGGAGAGGCCAGCTCGCGAAGCAAGCAAGCAAGTATGAGGCGCTCGTGTGCGTTTGTGCATGTGTTCATGTCCAGCAGTGTAGTTGTCGTAAAGTTGGGGCGGCCGCTATCGCTGCGTATTGTATTGAATCTAAACGCGAAATTTAGTTATGGGAAATACTACACCTTTGTGCGGCCTACTTCGTACCAACGTGCAATCAAACCCGAAAGTCGCAAAATTCATATTGCAATTTTTTAGTTAGCAACTTCAATTACGCATTCAAAGCTGGAATTACGGCAATCAAAGTGGGACCTCTAAGGCTACGTAAGCTGGCGTGCTGTCCTCGCGCCAAAACGGAAGGCGGAGCTGCGCTCGCGCCAAAAGCAAGAGAGCGTGGGTTGGCGCGCTCTGTCGCCGACGCCGACCGAGGGGAGCTGACTTCGCAATTCACCTTCTTCCTCGCAGATGTCCCTCCAAGGCCGCGTTACTCCCCATACCGTCCTCGAGAAGCAATGTGTGCTTGACGCTCCCTTATGTGTAACCCCATCGAGGGGTGCTTCAGCGTCCTAAAGTCCCGCATCAAACGTGACTTGGCTCTGGATCGCCATGCAATCTGCGATCGCTCGCGTGAGCCGGACAGCAACGGCGAGATCCTCTCCATTTCGGAACGCCAAATGCGCATCCTGGAGCGCGCCGCGACCGCGAACATGAGCGTGATGACCCCAGCGCTGATGGCCAGCATGGAGCTGCACTGTCGCGACTTCGTCACCAAGGCGGCGAACAACGAGGACATGGTGTACGGCATGTAACAGAACTCGTCGGACCAGTAGCAGTAGCCTAGTGTACGAATTTGATTGCCGTAATTCCAGCAGTTGCTAGCTAAAAATTTGCAATATGAATTTTGTGACTTTCGGATTTGATTGCCCGTTGGTACGAAGTAGGCCGCACAAAGGTGTAGTTGCGTGTTCCGTCCGTATTAGAGTGATTCAAAACCGACCCGAATCGGCAAAAGTTGAGTAGCATCCTTGTTATAGCTTGTCCGAATTCATCTGCAGGGTCGTCCAGCTTTCGAGCTCCTCCATTGTTATTAGTGTAGCACAAACACTAACTTTGTAGCTAAAACTAGTGCTTTGCAAACTGTTTGTTAGTGTGCTGTGAATCTGGCTTACAAGTTTGTAGTTAGACATTTTTGACTAATTATCTTGAACTAAAAAGAGTTGGAACTCTTTCACTCGTCGGAACCTGACTTGCACGCGAATATCGTCTTCTTTACATCAACCATGATATCTTCAAGCTAAGCAACACTAGCGTTAGATTTCTCTTGCTACGCCGTGGTGCGTACATGGATTGTGGACTCGACAATGAGTGTTACTTAATTGTGAGTACACATCACTGAAATCTGAGTAATTCCACAAAATGTGACTAAGGAAATATGCTAGTCCGGCATCGCCACCTTGGACCAGACTGGAGGAGGATGCAATGTGAATGGATCTGGGGAAGTAGCGTATCGATCCACTTATGCGGATGTGAGTAAGCTAATAAAAAAATAAGCGTCATCTAGCAGAAAGCAAAAGATAAGTTGCTCTAAAGGGTTTGAAGCACGTTAATTGTGTTCGTGAATGACATACAAATTAGCAACGATGTTAGTTTAGTCAATATTTCAAGTTGACGCAGTCACGAGTTTAAATGAAGTTTTTTTGTACTCGCGAAATGTACTCAAAGGTAAGGATGACCCTCGACAACGGCTGACGGGTAACAGTAGGGTACTACTGGTAGCCATGAACTTGATCCGCTAGTGATAGAGCAGCAAACATACAAATACGTTTGCAAACAGCACTAACGGTAGTGTGTTGTGAAAATCATCAACATGTTTGCGGAGTACTTACACTAATTACTACTCTCAATACGCACGAAGTCCTCTCTGCTTTTGGAGCTCGGCCAATGAGCTAAATCGCAGTACAGTACTTAGTCGCTTCGCGGCGCGCCACGAAATTGTTGAACTAGTTGAATTACTCAGAACCTAAAAGGTCTGAAGAATGAATTAGAGAAGAATCGTGGAATGAACGTACTACGTAGTACCGTAACGTTAAATGTTTGTCGAGAGGAGGAACAGTAGAGAAAGGAGTTGCTTTTCAAGGTGGCTTTGACTGTACCGTGCAAGCCACAATCTGCAATAAAGAGTTGTGAAGTCATGTTATCGGTAGTGGATACCTGTGGCAGACAACAAATTTCTGTTTTTATTTTTTTTTTTTGATGCAGATGAACCGCTGGGTTTGTGTTTTTTTTTTGCTCGCCTAAGCTTGGGGTTCCACACTGCTCAGTACTGCGCGACCCGATGGACATGACTGGAAACGACACTTACAGCCACTTCTGGCGCAGGTTAATCACGTGCGGCTCAGCCTGGGGCACAACCTTGGGTCGGAAGTCGGCGATAGCGTCGATCTTTTCGCGGACCTCGGGCGTAATCTTGTCCACGAACTCGAGCGCCTTGAGGTTCTCGTCCAGCTGCTTGATGCTCGTGGCGCCAAGGATCACCGTGGACACGTGCGGGTTGGCCGCCACCCAGGCGATCGATAGCTGCGCCAGGGAGCAGCCCATCTCCTTGGCCACCTCGGCGAGCTTGTCCGCCTTGGCGATCTTCTCCTCGAGGCCGTTCGAGAGCATCTGCTTGTACGACGGCATCGACAGACGCGAGCCCTCCGGGATACCTTTGCTGTACTTGCCAGTGAGAACACCGGACGCCAGCGGCGACCACGTGGTGAGGCCGTAGTTGTACTTCTTGTACAGCACGTCGAAGTCGTACTCGACACGCGAGCGCTCCAGGATGTGGTACTGCGGCTGGTCGTACACGGGGCGGATCAGGCCGAGGCGGTCGGCGATCTCGCAGGCCTCGATGATGTCCTTGGCGCACCACTCGCTAGTGCCCCAGTAGAAGGCCCAGCCCTGCTCGATGAGGAAGTTCATGGCGCGCACGGTCTCCTCGATGGGCGTGGCCGGGTCGGGGCGGTGGCAGAAGACCAGGTCGACGTAGTCCAGGTCGAAGCGCTTGAGCGACGCCTTCATGCCCTCCACGATGTGCTTGCGGCTGTTGCCCACGTCGTTGGGGCCGGACTTGGTGCCGAAGAAGAGCTTGGTGCTGATCACCAGGTCCTCGCGGCTCCAGAGCTTGCGCTCGATGCCGGCCTTCACCACCTTGCCCATGATGAGCTCTGATTGGCCGTTGGCGTACACTTCGGCATTGTCGAAGAAGTTGACGCCATTCTTGTACGCGTGCTCCATGATGCTGTAGGCCTTCTCGAAGTCGAGCTGCGTGTCGAAGGTCACCCAGCTGCCGAACGACAAGCGGGACACCAGCAGGCCGGTGTTGCCGAGGAAGCGGTACTTCATGTTGTGCGTGGTGGCGGCCATCGAGAGGAAGCGGGTGTCGGCTTGAGCTCTTGGAGGAAGATTCAACAGTGATGGCTTCTGACGAAGCCGCCACTGATCAGCATCAGACTGCACTTGGATATTGTATGCGAGTCCTCAGCCAATCGCGTGGACGGATACGATAAAAGTATCCAAAGTGGACCCATCTTCAATTTGAGGTAGACACAGCTGTCTTCACAGTCTTGTCGACCGACCATTCGAGTTGGTCGGCAACCGCCGCACATATTATTGTTCGTCTTCGTCACTCTCGTCTACTCTCGGGATTCGTGTTCGCATAGGTGGCAGTACCTTGGCATGTGAAGTGCTCGAAGGTGGTGGTGTAGCGGCTATCATAGCCAAGACGCAAACTATAAGGTGAGAAGGTTTTAACAATGATAAATTCATGAAAGCAGGAGCCGTGGTGTGCCGGTGTGACCAGGTACAATGACAAAAGGCGAACTTCATGGCAATAACCCGCTTGCAGCAGCAAGTGGGTAAGATGAAACGCAGCTCACCGCTGGTCACAGCATTCGTGGTGCTGCACTTCACATTCGTCACTGACCATGTTGATTTCTTGCATTTCAGACTGACCGACTCAACCTTACCTTCGCATTTACCCAGGCCTTGCAGGTTGCATGTTGCAGCGCTTGTGAAGCGCCGCTTCAACAGCACTATTTTACATGTACTACATGTAATACTTGATGTGTGTACTACCGAATCGAATTTGCCGGGCTCGTACACACATCAAGTGGTGGTGCGGTGGCGAAGTCCTCAGGATATTGCTCGTCTCGCGATCGATGTAGGTGGCTAGGTAAATGTAGTTGTGCTGATGGTTATGTAATAGTGTGTGTGTGGGGGGGGTCATGTTTGCCGTTGCCAGCTAGTAAGATACATCGACGCAGCTCCACAAGCTCCAAAGTAAGGCACAACTTGACCCGACATCAGTACATTGTTGAAGCTGATCCATTGCCATCTTCAATTTGGATGTGGCGCACACAAGCCCGTGCCGATTGGTAGAAAAAGGCAGTGCCGTCGATTACGAATATAGTCCCGCTGTAACCACATAATTTCTCAAAAACTGGGAATTATTGAAATATAAGGGTTTACCTCGCACCAAGTTTACGCTACGAACTCATCTCCATGTGTACCAAAATAAGGGTTCGTTTTGTAGCTTGATCGTGAATCGCATCGATTACGTCGTTATCTACAGACACTGCCCATAATTTTCCATATAAAACCTACCAAATCTAATTTGTCACTCGAAGCACTCTATAAATCTTATCAGAAGCATTTCTATTGGTCAGAATCACCCGAATGTTGATGAAATTGATCGGCAGTCGATGCACTGATGACAAAATTGGGTTTCAAAATAGGAACAGCTCACAAAATTCAATAAAAAACTAGGTACATTAACCTACATGCTCATTTTCCTACAAATAAATTGTAGATTGCTCCTTTCTAACAGCCATTACTGCGGTGATGTCAAGGTGTTCCGGGTGTGGCGCTACAGGCAGTCGAGGTTCATGCGCTGCGTACGTACGAGGCTGAAGACGCACTTGATCTGCTTACGATCGTGTCTAGGGTTGGCTCAGCTGGTGGCCTGCGACCTGGACAAGCTCCGCGTACGCCTCCTCGCGCACGCTGACGAGAACCCGTATGCTCTGGTGTAGGCTGATCATGGGCGAGTTCATGGTGCGCAGGTGTATGAGCTGGCAGATCGACTCGTTCGGCTACTGGATTGGGAATCGGAGCGCTGCAGAAGATCAATGTGTGTGCGATCCGCATTTGCACTTCAAAGGGCGATGCTACCGCGTCTATGCGGAGGCGGCCTACTTCGTTGCCAAGGACACGGATGAAGGTGTTGATGCCGTGGGTGTCGAGGATTTTCTTATGCGGAAGCAGAAGAACTGTTCGGCGCTGCGCTGCGGATAGATTGATATTGGCCGCTCATCGAAATCGCGCCGGAGCCTAGAGTATAGCTACTGCGCCCTCAGCGGCCGACGTGGAGGGCGTCTAGAGCAAGTGCGACCCCCGTCCTCTTTCCTGACGGCGCGTAGAACAACACAAGCCGCGTCGATTCGCCACGTGCCCAATGTGCATCTCACTCTGCTGTAAGGGCTGTTTAATGTCTGCATGCATGGTTTACTCTTTGTTCTAATACTAGTGGTATGTTCCTCTTGTTGCCAGAAGCTGGCAGATGCCATAACTATATAGCGAAAGAGCAGCACATCTTAGTCCAAGGGCATGGAGATGCTGGGGCGCGACCCGGGCCATCTTCTGAAGCTACCATTGATGGAAAAACACGCTCAATGGTGGTCGGCGCATTCGAGGTCATGGTAGCCACACGGCAACTTGGAGGTAGGCTCGGGGTGGTGGTATCTCTACAATGAAAGGTGAAACGTAATTTGCTATTTGTACTTTAGTGCACTTGACAAGACTAAGAACAACAATTGGTTTAGCGGTGGCTGCGGATGCTTCGCACTTTTCACAGAGCGCTTGCTTCCACGGTCTGATGTGAGGCGGGAGTTGCTGCCTAGGGAATGCGGTCCGGAAGTACTGCAGAGGTCAGAGCGGTCAGTGGATGCATGGCTGTCAAAGCAGGTAGAGCGGCGACAGCGCCGAGTTGTTAACGGCACGAGGACCCCCTTCTCAATAGAGAGAAGAACTAGCTTGAGGAGTCCATCCAGGGACCGAGCTGGTCGTGTGGCGGAGCCTAGTAGGTCTTCAGGGACGACGGAGCCTAGCAGTTCTTCAGGGACGACGCCGCAAGTCGACCTAGTTGAGAAGCCTCAGTACAAGCTCGATAGCTCTTCAGAGTGAAGAGGACAGCGAGGTTTGTGTAGGAGTTGGTTGCAATTCAAGAGCATTTGTATTAACGCCAAGTGAAATTATACAGGCTGATCAGCTGGACAGGTACCTCCAGCTAACAAGGCTCGTTGCCTAGACATACAGCACCCTCTCCTCTCGTTGGCGGCGGCGGAGGCGAGCCATCAAGCTCGCCGTCAGGCGACGCATGTCCTCGCGAATGCCTTCACCGAGCGTCGTGATCGAGGCTTGAATCTCGGCGGTTGTCGAGGTCGTGGCGGCGAGATCGCGACGCAGCTCGTCGACATCGCGGCGGAGGTTCTCGACGCCACTTGCCGCTTGCTCGATGTGGAGTGCTTGCACGGCCTGTGCAAGCCGCTGCTCTTCTTCCATCTGGATAGCGACTTGGCGAGCGCGGGCGAGCGCGGCCTCTGCCGTTCGGCGAGCGTGTGCCTCTGCGGCGAGGTCCAGTCCAGCTTGGACCGCTTCGCGAGCGCGTTCTTCGATGGACAATTGCGATAGACGAGCTTGTTCGCGTCGGTCACGCGCCAGATCTCTCTCCGCGACGCACTCCTCGTAGACGCGAGTGTACTCGTGTGCACGAGCCTCGTGGAAGACCTTGTCGAAGGCGTCGCGAATCACGTCGAAGTTGTCGGCGTAGAAGACGTACTCGTTCCAGTCAGAGTTATTGTCGCCTGCTGGCAGGCGACTGTCCAGAAGAAGGCGCTTCAGTCTAGACTCCATGGCCGTGAGCTCGAGATCGGTGAACGGTCCAGTAATTCCCTCCATGAAGATCAGGTCGCGGCGCGTGACTCGCCCGACGTCCTTCTTGGAGAGGAGCGTGCTGGACCGCGCCCGTATCGATCGCTTCGCGATTCCAAACTTACAGGCCCTGCCCCACGACTTGTAGAGCTCCGGGTGAGGGACCATCAGCTTCTCTAGCACCATCCGAGCTGGTAGATCTAGCTCGAAGAGGTACAGGCCTTTCTCGTCGGGCATTCCTTCCTTCTTGGTCGTGCGAGCCTCCTTCCACTTGATGTAGGCGATGGCCGCATTCGCCATCGCCACGATTTCCTCGTTGTTGGTGTCAGCGTGGACACGAGCCGGAGGAACCCAAACTCGCTGGTGAGTACGCGGAGGTTCGTCACCGTCTAGCTCGGTAGAAGACGACCGGCGTCGGGTTGTCGACCGGGTCGGCACTTGAGGAGCGGTGCTCGGGGTGGGACGGATTGGACCCTCTTGCGCTGCGTCCGCTTGAGCGACAGGGGCAGCGCGCGAAGCGCCATCAAGGACGTGGGTCGCAGCCTGCTGTTCGTCGTCGGCCGCCGCGGGTCCAGCTCCGGCTGGGGTCTCGACAGGCGCATCCGTTGCGCGCTCCGGCTCCGGCCGGGCCTCTCGTGGTGGGAGTCCGAGGGAGTTGCACGCTCGAAAGGCTGGAGGCGAGCCATGCTAGCCGCCTCCGCTTCGAGTTTCGACTCGCTCGCGCGCGGCAGCTTCAGAGAGGGACAGCGTGACCGTGGAGTCACTGTCGTGCGCGGGGTCGACGCTGGGGTCTTCCACCATGACGAAGTCGTCGTCGTCAGCAAATCCGTTCTCGTGGCGAGCCGCAGTTGGTTGGGTCGAGTTCACCATGACGAAGCCGTCGGAGTCAACGGCGTCTACGTCCCGGGAGACATCGGTGGCGGGGGTGAGAGGGCGGGGTTGGCGTGTGGAGCGCAAGTTGCAAAGTGAGAAGCGAGGAGAGTGCTGCTCTCCTCGCAAGTATCACCAGGCACGCGCACACCTTAGGTCTTCCTGCACACAAACCCTCCCTAGGCCTCCCCTGCATACACGCATTAGGCTGCGAGACAGCATCCCTCTCGCACGTCTTGTCCATCCAGCTAATGTCGGTCAGTTCGCCTGGCCAACACCTTGCGCTTCGACGCGCTCCTCCTCACACACTTCATGCCCATCGAGGAGACTACCACCCGCTGCTCTGAGTTTGACTTGGAGCAGCGATTCTTGTAGAAGGTGGGAGCAGAAAGCCCAGTCTTCTTGTTCTCCTCAGCTCCGCCACGATCTCCTCGCGCTACAGGTACGCCAGCACGTTCGAAAATCGTCTCATTCAGCACTAGTTCTTCGTAGGCAAGGACCTCGATCGACACCGTCCTCGGGGATAAACGCGTGCGGCCCACCCGCTCGCTGCTGCGAAGCCAGGAAGAGTGCTAGGTGGTCTTCTCGTCTAGGGTTTACTTCTGCTTCTGCGTGTGAGTACTTCATTCGTGCAACAGCACATTGAGAATGGATACTACTACGAGCCCATGCAAATTATCTTATTACCCGCTTAAGTATACATTTGATGGGTTCCGCAAGAGTCTTGCGGAACCCATCAAATGTATACTCCCCATCCTCTCTTGCGGCAAGAGAGGATGGGGAGAAATTGGGTGAGAATTGGGATGAGCGGGAGAGGAGAATGGGCCCATTTCTTTGAAGGCCTAATATAGAACACTGGAGCATCACTCACTGACTCTCGGGCCAGTGAGTGATGCTCCAGTGTTTTACAGAAGTTCGTCTGTTATATTATACGTTTTAAATAAAGCATACGTCAATCCGACCAATCACATTGTACATAAGTTAAACCCTAATCTGCGCACGGATTCCCGAGTACGTCCGGCATGTATCATTTATTTTATTGTGCCTTGCACCGAAAACGTCCGCTCCCATAGTAAGTTTCCTAGATAGTATATAAGGGAAGATCGTTTAAAATAAAACGAGCACAAAATCCATGCATCAGCTCTGATTTGATGGCTCAGCTTCAGTCCTCTATGCCTCATCTGTTACTTGCTGGACGTGTGTGCACACGATCAGCCTCTAGAGCAATTCTAGAAGAACCGATTTATGGTTGCTGGCCTGTTTTTACAGTATTTTTTATTTGATGAGCAATTTCGATTTGACAGTTAAATTTGAGCCCACTGAGCTGTTCATACGACTAGAATAGATACCAATCGAAGGATCAATACTTCGTTTAGGGTAATTTTGCCTTCGTGATGGTGCTAGGCGTAACTATGGGGTAGAATGAGGCAGCGAACTAGGTCAAACCCACTAAAAGAAGTTTGGCGCCTAGGATACATTACGTTGAAAAAACTTTATACGTTGCATAAAGTTATCGATACACCGTTACTCTTGCAACATGATCTTCCAGGAGAATTTATGACGTCTTGTACGATCTCCTAAATCCTTAAACCATATAACGTGCTACTCAGTCATGTGTATTAATAAATTCCCTAGACAGAAGTAGAAAATCTCTGCACTACATTGTAAATGGACCTTGACCCGTCTGTCTGTACAAGGGTATGTATTACTGTTTGTAGGATGCTGATATTTTCTAGGGTCACCAATCTCTATTATAAAGCGAACCTAAACCAGGGAACCAGATACATAAACCCTAGACAACGCTAGATGGAGCTGGAAATAGACAGATAGAGTCGGCAGGCCCAGATCGAGCCGACCCTGCACAGACATTCAGCCCGCTAGAGGTAAAACTCTAGACAGATGGAGCCGGAGAGAGAGACAGAGCCAGAACGTGGCAGGTATATGGCCAGAGAGAGACGGACACATAGTCGGATCGATCCGGGGAACCCTAGACACTCAACCCGCTAGAGGTAATGAGATAGACAGATGGAGCCGGAGGGGGAGATGGAGCCAGAATGTAACAGGTATATGGCCAGAGAGAGACGGACACAGAGTCGGGAAGGCACAGATCGAACCGGGGCAACCCTAGACACTCAGACCGCTAGAGGTAATGAGATAGACAGATGGAGCCGGAGGGGGAGATGGAGCCAGAAAGTGACAGTTATATGGCCAGAGAGAGAAGGATGTGTCAGGGAAGGGACTGCTAGACTCAGAGAGAGAAGAGCACAGAGAGTGCACACATGAGGGAGAGAGAGAGAGAGAGAGAGAGAGAGAGAGAGAGAGAGAGAGAGAGAGAGAGAGAGAGAGAGAGAGAGAGAGAGAGAGAGAGAGAGAGAGAAGGAAATAGAAAGTGACCCTAAGGCGGGGGAGGGGATTCCCCTAGAAAGGCGCCCTAAGGGAAGAGGCAGATGGGTGAATGGAAACCCTAAATCTGCCAGGGAGCTGGGAGCCATCACGAAGGAAAATCCTCGTGTACAGCATAGACCATTCATGTGCCTAATGGGTTGATAATGACCGGTAGAAAACTACAGCTCAACCCAAGAAACAATCGACATTCCATCTCTAGCGGCTCAAACCACAAGTCACCATGCCTCCTGCCCTCGCAACCTCCGACACCGCGTCCCGTACGTCGGTAGTGAACATTTCGTTTATTTACAACGAATATGTGGGCGTGATCGAGAACTTCAATAAGAGGACACCTGTTGCGTCGCTGCGTATCCCGCTGTGCCAGCAGATCAAGGCCGCGTTCGGCATCGACATTGTCCCAGCACAGCTGAAGCTGCGTACGATGATCAAGACCGACGGCAGCTGGCCAACCGAGGCAACTGTCAGCAGCGCCGCGTCTAGGGCAACCGTTGTGACCAACTCCATCGGCACGGAGTTTGAGGATGCGGGCACAGAGGGCCACATCCAGCTGAGGGTGACGCTATCAAGGGCTACTGACAACAACGCGCCGGGGACATCCGACCACCAAGAACCCGACGAAGACCTCAAGCCTGCTGGTACGGAAACGTCAACTGTCCAAGACCAACGCAAACCAGCTGGATATGACGTCGTAGACACCAAGAGTGAGGCACAACTGAAGGCCTTACGCAAGTTTAACCTCTCGTGTGGGACACCTGTGTTGGACAAGAAGCGCAAGCACTCCGACGTCGAGCAAGGAGACAACTTCAAGCTGCACCACATGGCGTTCTCCGACTTTTCGGAGCACCAGACCAGGCGCATGTTTCACGGCGTTCAAGAGCTGGATTTTCGCCAAAAACAGGAAGATCTGCCGGCCGACCTCGTCAAGACGATTAAGGACAGATTTGCAGAGCTGGTCAAGTCCGGGGAGGCTCCATGGAACCAGCAGGAGGCTCAGAGACGACGTTTCATCGATGCCCTGATGACCCCCATCGTTGCGGCTGTGAATGTGCTACATGAAAAGACCAAGGGCAAGCTCGACCTCCGCCCAGAGCACACGATTCAAGATTCGTCCCTCATGGCCGGCGGGGTAGTCGACTGGGTCATCGCTCGCGGGAAACGGATGCTTGTCGTAATCGAGGCAAAGCAATACGACATCTTCAAGCATCAACATCAACTCCTCGCAATGATGGAAGCCGCGCGGATCATCAACGGTGGTCAAGAACTCGAGAAGGTCCACGCCCTTATAACCGACTTTCAGAATTGGATGTTCGTGGAGCGCGAAGGCAACACTCTTCGTCGGGACTTCACCGGCACTGGAGTGCCCGACGACTGGACGCAGTTCCCGGAGGCCCTTCTTCCTGTGTGCAAGCGGCTGTACTGCATTCTGCTAAATTTGTGAGCTAGTTGAGGTAGGTACCCTAGGTATGTCTAGGCTTTCATTTGCTTTAACGTGAGACCAATACACAGCTAGTTTGTATCGGCGTTCGATTGTGAAACTAGTCACCACCACACCGTGACACACTTCACCTCTAAATCCTAGGCATCTACACACCCTCCAAGTGATCTATTGTCAAAATCAAGCGCCATAGTGAGACTACCAAACCCTATGAAGTTCCGAACCACGAGTAATATGTACATAAATTCGTGAATAATTGCAACCGTTTTGTGAGAATAGCCTAAAACAAAGCGGTGAGGGAAAAACCGTGATAATACGCGTCGTTGGTTTAATCAACGACGCGCTTCAGCAACTTTCTGCTAACAATTATGCGTTGGTTTTTTTTCGTTGCACATATCACTGAGTTTAGGTAGTTTTGTATCGATTCTGGCTGCCCATCTGCTCACAATCTAGCGATCAATAGTGAAAGCAAATGAACAGATTTAGGTACAGACGATCCCCTCGGTAGTAATCCCTAGGATAGGAATACCCGCTCATCAGGAATATAAAGGTGGGTCCCAACGATTTCTGAATGACCGTCCCATACATAGCCATGTAAATATTCCCCCTCTCCCCTCACCCCTCAATCTTCATAAGGAATAGAAAATCACGGATTATGAATGTGTTGGGGTGCTTAACTATGGGAAAAGTCCATTCTGTACAGGACGTCTGCAGTAGTTTAACCATGATACCAGTTCCTATTGTCCATGTTTTCGTGCCGCATTTCACATTTAATGCTTGCATTAGCATCCGGAGCCGGCCCTGCTAGTACCGTTCCTTTGAATAGAATGGAGCTTGGGTGCTTGCCAACATTAGTGGAATGGTGCTCAGTACTATCGTGGCACCTTATTTTGCACATCAGTATCATTACCCACATCATGCCCCACATGTATTAGGGGGACTCGAACTTTAAAAAAACATGCTCATAATCCTGCACTGCTGATGCTCATTTCCCTCGAGCTTTTCTGCTCATGGCTTACAATTTTATCAGCCACCTCCGGAGGTGGCTGATAAAATTGTAAGCACTCATTTTCGTGACAAAAAACATATTTCCCTCGCCCTCTCCATTGTCTCTATGCCCCGTCAGCAGTGTTGACTTTTTACGTGCGTTTTTTACTTAATTTAAGTGGAAACCCATGTAAAAATGTAAAAAGCCTATTAAAAACGTGGAATTAGGCTGGATATATCAGGAGCGGCGCAGGAAAGCCAAACGACGGCACTCACAGGACTCCTGTGTGTGCCAGGAGCACACTATGTACGGCGAGTACGGCACGCTGCAGTCGGTAGTGTCGGTGCCCAGCATGGCTCCAAGTGTCCACACCCCGTCCAAGGGCATCAAGCACCCGCTTGACCCGGTCACAGCCGACGAGGTCCGCACCGTCAATCAAGTGCTCGCGGACGCCGGGTAGTCGAGCCCGGAGCTGCGCTACGCGTACGTGATGCTGTTCGAGCCGGACCACACGACGCTGGCCAAGTTCGAGGCCGGCGCGCTGACAGAGATCCCGCGCGAGATCAGCGCGCTCGTGCTGGACCAGGCCACCAACGTCACGCGCGACTTCGTGGTGGACGCCGTGGCGGGCCGCATCGTCAAGGACGTGGAGCTGGACCCCAAGACCGACGGACAGATTCCGATCCTGGACCAGGACTACTGGGACGGCGACTCCATCTGCAAGGCCGACCCTGCGTACGTGGTGGCGCTGGCCAAGCGCGGCATCACGGACCTGGACATGGTGCGCGGCGAGCAGTTCTCGGCCGGCGTCTACGGCCTCGAGGGCGAGAGGGCAACCGCATGATCCGCGTGCTGAGCTTCCTCAAGGTCGAGAACACGCACGCCATGTACGACCACCCGATCGACGGCCTCGTGGCGCACGTCGACCTGACGAACCGCAAGGTGCTGAAGCTCGTCGACGCGGGCTACACACATCCCGATGGAGTTGGGCGACTACCTGGACCCCAAGGTCACGGGCCCCATGCGCTCGGACATGAAGCCGTTGCACATCAAGCAGCCCGAGGGCGCCAGCTTCACCGTCAAGGACAACATCGTGTCGTGGCAGAACTGGGAGATCGCGTGGGCTTCAACGGCCGCGAGGGGATCACGCTGCACGACATCTCGTTCAGCGACCGCGGCCGCAAGCGCAAGATCCTCAACCGCGCGTCCGTGTCCGAGATGGTGGTGCCCTGCGTTGGTGTGCACTATACGCTGAACCTGAAGCGCATCGTCAAGGGCCGCGTGATCAGCGAGGAAGCGCTGGACGTGAGGTTCCAGCGGTGTGACTACTCGGTCGGCGAGGCTGGGGTGGTGAGCAGCATCTCGCACCTGTTCGTGGTGCTCGCGTTGATCATCGAGATTCGGCCTTGCGATCGACCGGTTCTGTGGACGCACCCTGCTGCTTATCCTGGTTGCTACTGGCATGATGCTGCTACACTTAGCCAATTGCAGCGCGTCCGTCCACACGACATCCAGGTGAGTGGTGTTGCTGGCCGATTCCTACTCGAGCAAGCAGCAACTGTGCGAGAGGTGTCCGAACAAGGTGCCCAAGAGTGCGCTGATGGAAACGAGACACAGCATAGCAAGAGCAGGCGTAGAAGGCGCACGAATGGCGCAGGCCTCGAAATGCATGGAAGGAAAGGTCTAGCGCGTCCAACCCGAGCTCTTCGTCCACCCTCAAATGAGCAAGATGTTGAAGATGGGGCACACTAACAAGGCCAGCAGCAAGGCCAAGCAAACCTCACGAAGCTCACAAACTAGTTCACGAATGCGCACGACCTGGATCTGCTTTCGTCGTATGTATGGCTCGATCAAATTTACTGTCAACAAATCATGCCTTGAGTACTTGGATTATACTTACGCAGTAGAGCAACTTGACATGCAGAATTGATTAATTGCTTCTACTCGTACATCAAGCCTGCAAAGTAAGCTATGAACTATAGCTTACGATTGGAGCCGACCGCTGTGTGTCATTAGAGGCATGGGTCACCAGTGATGCTAGACTTGTCTTTCGTGCGCGGATTCCTGTGTAGCGTTTTTCTTGTGGGAAGCGGGGGTCATTGTCAGGAGGGTAAGGCCGTCGGTCAGCCGCTGCAATAAGGTCCGCACTCGATCCAAGCCTTGTCGTTGTAAATGGCGAGCGATTTCCAGTGTTGCTGTTTGTTCTGTCTGTGGAGCTAGCTTCACCTGGGTTTTCGCCGTTTTGATCCACATCGCAGACGCTAGCGCCCGAATTGGCACTTATATCACCTTCAGCACTTGTATTACCGCCCGCATCGGTACTTGTACCGGCGTCAGCACTTGCATCACCGCCTTCTGCATTGCTGCTGGAGGCTGAGGCGCTTCTAGGTGTCTCTAATATGTTACTCCACAGCTCAACGGTCGCTTCGTCTCCGTACTCGCCTATTTCCTCCCAGTCAAAGTGCTCCAGATACTCATCTAGCTGTCTGTCACTGAGAACAACCGTGTCCAGTTCAGCAGTAAGACTATCAACAGCATTATTAGCTGAAAGTGGCAGGCGAGGATTTCCAGTAGTGCGCGAACCAGTGAGCAATGAATCAAACGGACACGACGACGTGTCTAAATCCCTTGGATCAACGCCGCGCGTTGCATGAGCCGCAATCTCTTGTTGGTCGGAGAACAGGACCCGCGCCAATGGTGTCGACGGTAGGGGAAGTTGGTCATTCTGGTTCGGAGACGTACAACCATTGCGAGACTCACAACCAGGGGTTCGAGCTTGTGACGTTACTGGATTAGCTGAGCTAGCACGAGCAGGAGCAACACAAGTTGGAGTAGCACGAGCAGAAGCAGCACCAGCTGGAGTAGTGCGTGCGGGAGTAGCGCGAGCTGGAGTAGTATGGGCTGAATTGTGCGGTGTGGCCATTCTCGGTCGTTCTCGTGAATCTATCGTTCTCAGGAGCTTCTTCGAGCTCCCCGACGGCACTTTTTCTCGACGATTCCTTTCTCGAACGTATTGGCGCATTATCTGATGCTTCATTGTCTTTTCGATGCCCATGCGGTTCCGCTTCGGCGTCAAAATGAGAGCAAGCTCGCTGAAAAGACGCTCACAGGTTGCCGTGTTCACCGCAATGGACAGAACGGTAAGTGCAAGCGCCGGAAGTTTGCTGTTCGGCTTAGATTTTTTCTCATAATCCCAAAACGTCAACACCAATTCTTCGCGGAAGTCCTTCTCGCACGATGTCGTGTAAGTTCCTTGGATCCATATGAACATGTCACCTCGTAGCCCACTATCGTCACTGCCCACAAACCGACGATAGTAATACTGCGCAAATTGACACACATCATCAAGATCGGTGATCACTGTTGAAGGAAATTTTCTTGCTTGCACCACGAACTTAGGATGGAGAAAAAAACCTAAGATGAATAGAGGCTGCTCGCATGCATTCCAGCGAGCTTCCACCAGTTCAATTAACGGGTCGCTAAGCTCAGTGGAAGCGAAGCCACGATAAATCTCCATGAAAGACACAACTACATCAGCGACCGTATTTTCATCCCTTTGAAGACGAAATGAGGCGGCGCATAACGGACGAACGATTTTCTCCGCGCTCTGCAACTTTGCCCAAAATACAGCGTCCCCAAGAACACGGAGTTTGTCCGTTAACTCGCTGCTGTTCCGATACGAGAAGACCATATCCTCCAAAGCCCCTCGAGCACGTAACAGTGACGCAAAACAGGCCTGCATTGAGTTCCACCTAGTTTCACACAGCGTGAAAACGGCAAAATGATCTCCATACCGCTTTTCCATCGCATTAGCAGCTCGCACCAGCCATTTAGAAGTCGAAGTGTTCAAAAAACTTGCAGCACCCGCCGCATCAGCCGAAACCTGTTTAAATACCGTATTGAGGACGGCTTTGACTAGGTTGTTGATATCGTGAGCAAAACAATGCACGAATGCAATATTTGGGTATCGAAGAGCCAAAATGCGTCGCGCTCGGCCACATTGACCAGCATTGTCCGTCACAACTGCACCAACTCTCCATTCCGACGCAAGTAATTCCTCGAGCACTCCCTCCATTTGCTGTGCAATTGCGATTCCGTCGTGACGGTCACCAGCAGGTCTTAAACCATAAGTCATTACCCGCCCAAACAACGAGACCATGCAACCCAGTACATGCATCTTAGCGATAGTCTCCCAGACGTCAGACAGAAAATTCACCCTCCCTCCACTTCGATTCTGGACTGACCTCACGTTGTCACGCTGCTCGACGGAATGTAGCTCTGCATATTCATCGAGGACGCGACCACCAATCAGATGACGATGTGGCACGGCGCCTGGAACTCCACACCGAGCGTTCAAAAACACGAGTAACCGCCTAAACGAGAGTAAAGTCACAAAGGAATCAGGAAGCAACGCTTCAGCTTGAAACTCCAACAACAGCCGCCAAAAAAAATAGTTTTTCAGCTAGCGTAAATTCAGGTGGCGAGGTACATTGGGTCTTCGTAGTCCTTCCATGCTCGCCAGGTTCACCTTCAATCTCGACACTCTGAAAAACGTTGCCAGTTGCACCAACATAGTACACACACTCAGACAAATGCTTCTCCCATGCTTCCTTGCGGCCGTGAACATGCGTGGGAAAGGGGATCGTCGCTTTGTCCTTGACGTGCGCCGCGTAGCAATACTTGCACACAGTCCACCACATCGTCTTGTTGCATTTCTCATTCAGCCGGTAGAAGTTTGTACTGAGAGCACTCGGAGGACGCCCACGCTTCGGCGCACCAGCCTGTTCATCACGCAGTCCGGGTAGGAGATCCATGAGAATACTGAGCCCGAAGGATTAGGATACGGCGGCGGTGCGGAGGCCAGGAACTCGACGACAACTGCGTGGGCTCGAATTGAGAGGCGCTCTTCTTAGGCAGGGTCTTCTTGTTGCGGCCTTCAACCAAATCTATTTTACGTCAACAATGTAAAAAGACCGCGTAAAAATGTTTTAAATCGTGTTTTAAAAATGTGGAAATGTAAAAGTAAAAATGCCAACACTGCCGTCAGCGGCTTGGCGGAGCCGATACTGAGAGTCGCCGGCGCGCGGCGAGACTGTAGGCACCCTCGCTTTGTAGGAAGGCGTGCGAGTCGATGCCCACCTTCGGAGGCACCTCCCCTAAGTAAGGTGCGAATGTGGCACGCCGCACGCGCCCATAGCAGCCTAGATTGGTGCACGTGGAGGCGCTATCGCGATGTGCTTCTGAATGCCCGACACGGCTATGTGTCCGAGGCAGGCCCAATTCCCGCTAGGAGGGAGCTCAGGTGAGCACCATAAAAGTGACCCCCCCCCGTCTTATTTTGGTCGGAACTTTTTGCTTACAATTTGGACTTGCTTATGGTTACTTTTTTTGCTCATTTTGCAAGTTCGAGTCCCCCTATTCCATTCATGTCCGCTCAAGCCTTTTTAGGTCTATGTAACCAAAAGACAGCATCAATCCGTACCATATATGTGGTACAGTGAGGTGTACCACCCCATTGTACACCCTACGACAGGAATACCATCATCTAGGAATAAAAAGTGGGTTCCCGACACCATGACTAGCGAGGGGATTGTCTGTACAGTAAAGTGCGTCGATGTACCAAAAAAAGGAAATGGAGAAATGTTTCAGAACGGAGTGGCACCTCCTCCTCACTCTGAAGCAGCCTCATTCCGAACGATGATCATTTTGACTCTCATCAAGGAAGATCATTGGTGTTGCGACTGTAATTGAACGTGAGTTTCGGCAGTACGCAGCCTAACTCGTGAATAGTAGGCAGTCGTTGGTAGTATACTAAAGATGCCTAGAACTCCAGGTTAATTTGCTGAGAAGTTAACCCCAGTGAGACCTTTGATCCTTCCAAGCGTAGGATAAAAATAGAATAAGCTTGGGTACACTATACTGATATCAAGATAAAAGGCATTTTTGTCCTTCCATTTATCCTACCAAAGGTCCCACTGGGGTTAACGGCCCAAAGATGAAATGGAACCCCCCACACACACACTAGGCCTGTCAACGCTTTGTACCAACTCACAACTCAGTGGGTTGAGTTGGAGTGCGTTGGGGTTGGCCTCCAACTCCCTCGCAACACCTACAAATTCCCCCTTCAACCCCCTCAAAGTCGTTTTTACAAATAATATGTTGTGGTGGTCCACACTGTGGACTGCTGTATTACCCGACACTCAGATCGCAACGACAAGAAGACCGCAGCAATACGTCGAGGCAGACCACGCAGTATGCGGGCGAAGGTGCGAGGTATCGTTGAGCCGCTGATGCGATCTCCCATGCTCGGGGCTGGAGGCTCCCTGCACAGCTCTAACCGCGTGTGTGCCAGCAGGTGAGCGCCACCACTTTGTCTACATGGAGCACTGGAGCACTGATGTCGGACTAGGGATGCTAACAAATTATTGATGCTGCCAGGAACTTGTGTCTTAAACACGTTCTTGACACGATCTCGCTGTATAGGGAAAATGCCCCTTGCACGAGCTGCCAGGCATGAGGAAGGTGTGTCCTCCTCTTCCTTAACAAACCCCTACTAACGTACGTCTGCTATTTTGCTTGTTCAATAGGTGCGAAAAGCGCTGGTAGAGCCTATGTGATCTGTGAGGTGGTCAACAGTGAGGTGGGGACCGCGTGCCGCAGAAGAAGAAGGTGTGCTGGACGCAGCGCACTCACGGCCTGGTTGCCGCTGGTCTGCGGAACGCTGTCGGGCAAGTACAGCGCGGGCCTCTGGCATAGACAGCGCGCTGTATCAAGCGGCCACACCCGACTTCGCGGAGGTCGCGGCGAAGGCGGACAAATTAAAGCCCGTGGCGGACAAGTTGGGCACCTCGATGGTGGAGCTCGCCCCCTTCTCGTGCGTCATCAACAAGAATATGTCGACCGTCATGATTGGCATCAAGACGCTGGCACAGCTGGAGCAGAATCTGAAGGTGCTGGAGGCTGTGGACAAACTCACCCTCAGTCGACGGCATGTAGCTACTGGGCGGTGTAGGGGTCTGCTTTATCGTGGGTGCTTGACAGATTCGCCCGTGAACAAGAGGAGCCGTCTCAGTTGCCGATACGCGACAAGATGCGGTACGCAGTCATACGTGAAGATGCCAATGCCGTATGTACTCTACATCGCTGATGAACGTTATCCATTGCTTTAATGCAGATCGGTCTGTCCTACAGCTTCACTGTCAAGTCCAAAAGCTAAACAAAATGGCATGTATTATTTTTATGGCTCTACTTGTTTCCCTGCTGTGAGATAGCTTCTGACGCATCGGGCTCGTTAGGAAACTGGAAGTTGTCGTGAATAAAAAGTAAATCGCGAACAATTGAAGGTGTGAGGGAACTACGCTTTGCCGTGACCGTATTTCCGGCAGATGAGAATGCTCGCTCAGACGGAACGGACGTAGCGACACAAGCAAGCCACTTCCGTGCTAGTGGCGCCAAAAGAGGATATCCAGCGCCTCGTTGTCGCCACCACTCTAGCGGATCGACATCAAATTCAGTGGCTTCTACTTCTTCGAGGTAGCGGAACACTTCCGCCGTGCATCTTGTTGCAAGGTGCTGGCTACCGGATATCGATGTACGGCTTGCTCGCTTCCCGAAGACCCCTTCAATTGCCATAGCCCGTTGCTTCTTCGAGACAGAAGACGCGTCCTCGTCAATAGCATTGTTATCGTCTCGCGGCGTTGGGTCCGGGGCTCGCTCCTCTTCGGATCCTGCTGCCATGTCCATTGTTGCATTGATAAGACCGCTTCGTGCCGTGTTGATCTCCTCGGCCGTAAGCCCCTCCATGTTTGTCAGTCGCGGGTCCAAGTAGGATATCCATAAGAGTTCCGCCGGAATATCGCTGAAACGCTTCACGAAGATATCGTAAAAGGCAAGGCGGACATTGGTCATAAGAGCCAGCACTTCCTGTTTGTACGGCTCCTTATCCACAAGCGCAGCTTCGGCCTTGAACAGATCGCCTCTCCCCAGCGTCTTCTTAATCTGGCGAAGACAAGGAAACGCTAACGCCAGCGTAGGGTAATCCTGACCACCGAGCAATTCCGAGGTCGCTGCATTATTACCAGTATTGCGAGAAGACACTTGATAGTAAACCAATCTTTACCATCGGGTTCAAAGAGCGCCAGCGGTTTATCAAACTCCACTTTCCCCTCTGGAGATCGTAAATGGCGAAAGAAAGCCTTTAGAGGCTTTTCAGCTGCACCATCCGCGAAAGCATGTCCCGTGCACTGTTCCAGCGAGTAGGACAGTCCGTCACTACTTTGAGCGGCTGCCTCCGCCCTGCGAGCACACCATCTTGTACAAATAAGTGCCGCTGAATTCGATCAAGCCTGTTGGTGGCCTTCGGTGACGAGTGGAAAAAAGTCGCAAGACCGCGAAAGCGCTGGACGAGATGTCGGACCTCGTCGAGCGCAAATAGCTGCTCCATCGATTTCCACTGAGCCAGGAAATTTGCCAGCTCATCGATGGCCCGGTCCTGCTGCCATGCTTCAGCTTCATTTTGGTCACATCCAGCTCTGGCTTCGGCGCTGGAGGTGTCCTGATCTGGGCCAGGAGGCACAGTTGAGGTTCCAGGGGGTCTTCCGACACAGCTGCTGAGGCGGACGGCTGCGTGGCGGCCACCGACGGCTTCATCGGCTTCTTCTTGCGCTTGATCAGCGCCCCAGCCAGGACAAGATGTAGCGAGTGAGCAATGCACGACATGTGGGAGACACCAAAAAGCTCACCAGCCAATACGGCGTTCGCAGCTCCATCTCTAACCAACCTCATACAAAACGCTGGGCTCAGTCCCCATTGCTGAAAAAGCTGGGTCAGACCCTCCGAGATAGCCTTTCCGCTATGGCGGCCAGGAAAATGAGTTACCTCCAGCGTCCAATTGCACGGGCAAAACTGTGAGTTCAGGTAGTGTAAAGTGAGCGATACGTAGCTCTCCGCAGCTCGGCTTGTCCAAATATCGGTCGTTACAGCAAAATAGAGGCACCCCTCCTTTATCATCGCCTTCAATTCACATCTCAACTCCGCCGCCAATGCTTCAATATCCAACCGAACCTGCGTCCGGCGAGGCAACTTCAGGCGTATTCCACCGAGCTTTTCCGTAATGTAACGGACAAAGTATGCAAGTCCGTCGTCCTCTACCGCCACAAGTGGGCGCATGCTGGTCGCGATCCACAGAGCCAAATATTGATTCGCTCGCCGCTGCTGCTCTGGTGTCACCATGACGCATCTTGTCTTCTCTCCTGGTGTTGGGCGTTCAATATTCTGCGCTAGAGTAATCTTTGCCTGCTTCCGTGCCTTCTTACGCTGCTCCTCGCCACGTAAATACTTGCGATGATACTTTTCGAGATGGACTTTCACATTATTGCTTCTCCCCTTCGCAAATGGTATAGATGCCTGACACTTCGTACAAAATGCGAAGGCCGCGTGGTCGCTCAGCAGATTTTGCTCGGGAAATGCTCGAATGCTTCTTGGGGGGCCAGCAAGATGAAGCTGTACCAATGAGGGTTGTGAGCGCCTTTAACAGCGTACAAAACGCGTGGTGTAGCGATGCTTGGCAACTTGGGCTCAGCGTGATCTTCCTCTTCACCGTCGTAATCTTGAGCATGCACTGTGTCAGGGCACTGGTCCGGTGTCGAAGGAGCTGATCGAGGCTTCTGAGCCATGGGAGACAGCATGAAACGCATCAAAACGCGAGGGCGGCTCGAGGGGGAGGCTTGTTTCCTCTTGTTCTTCTTCTGCTGTCGCTTCTTTTTCTTCTTCGCGGAGAAAAGGCGGCGGCTTGTATCGCTAGGTGTGCTAGGAGAAGGAGGAGGGCCCTGCCGATTGACCATGGCGTCCGATGAAGAGCGATGTGGGCTTGTCGAGGTCTGGAGAAGTGACCTCGCGTAGCTCCAGAGCAGCATGACCAAAATAGTTGTACTAAAATGTTATAAACTCTAGATGTTGTATCGACCTGGTACAACTATTTTGAAATGGAGCCGAGGGAAGAGGGAACTCTTCGGCCAACTTCGTTGTATAGGTTTTAGTGTTGGGAAAGATTAGATGAGTTCAGCAGGGTTTGCGAACAACTCCAACTCAGACCCCGGGAGTTGGGGTTGGAGTGGGTTGGAGCGGTCCAAAGGTCCAAACGTTGACAGGCCTACCACACACACACCCCACACACATTGCTAACGTACTATGGTAGTTAACGTACTCGGATACATTTTACTACATTACTAAACCCTAGCCCACCGCTACGACCTGGGTTAGTAGAACCCTATACACCCTAGGATACTCGGTGGCGACGCCTTTCCTGTCTATGCATTCCATGCCCGAGCTTTGCACCGCCAAGATCAACCAGTGTTCGTGCCGTCTTCAATCGACAAGGTGCCGCACGAACCAGTCTCCGTTCCTCCTGGCGGCACCAGCCCCACGTCGCCTCGGATGCGTCCTCGTGTGGAGAGACCAAGGTGCTACCTTTGAGCATCCCGGCATTCTGGCGTTGGGATCCCGCTGCTTCAGCTACGTCAGACTCGACCACGAGTGCCTTTCCGGCCGTCATAACTCGATTCACCGCCGAAGCAGCAGCACCTCGTTCCGAACTATGAGCACCACCACATCGCACAACATGAAGTACCGCTTCCTCGGCAACACCGGCCTGCTGGTGTCCCGCTTGTCGTTCGGCAGCTGGGTGACCTTCGACCAGCAACTCGACTTCGAGAAGGCCTACAGTATCATGGAGCACGCGTACAAGCAGGGCATCAATTTCTTCGACAACGCTGAGGTCTACGAGAACGGTCGCTCCGAGGTCGTCATGGGTAAGGTGGTCAAGGCTGGCATTGAACGTGGTGCCTGGAGCCGTGAGGACCTGGTGATCAGCACCAAGCTCTTCTTCGGCACCAAGCCGGGTCCGAACCAGGGCGGCAACAGCCGCAAACACATTGTGGAGGGCATGAAGGCGTCGCTCAAGCGCTTCGACCTCGACTACGTGGACCTGGTCTTCTGCCACCGCGCCGACCCGTTCACTCCCATGGAAGAAACGGTATGTTTCATCAATTTGGCGAGGGATCTGTCGATGGCCTAACCTAATAGTTGATGTTTGGTTGCAGGTCCGTGCGATGAACTTCGTGATCGAGCAAGGTTGGGCCTTCTACTGGGGCACTAGCGAGTGGACTGCCCTGGAGATCATCGAGGCCTGCGAGATCGCAGACCGTCTTGGTCTGATCCGTCCGGTACGCATCAATTCATTCAGGTTTCATGGGTCCATGCTGTCACGGGAGACCAACGATGATGTTGCCATCTACAGGTGTTTGACCAGCCGCAGTACCACATCCTGGAGCGCTCGCGCGTCGAGTACGACTTCGACGTGTTGTACAAGAAGTGCAACTACGGCCTCACCACGTGGTCGCCGCTGGCGTCCGGTGTTCTCACTGGCAAGTACAGCAACGGTATCCCGGAGGGCTCGCGTTTGTCCATTCCGCTGTACAAGAACCTGCTCTCGAACGGTCTGGAGGAGAAGGTCGCAAAGGTGGTAAAGCTGACGGAGATTGCCAACGAGCTTGGCTGCTCCATGGCGCAACTGGCGATCGCTTGGGTGGCGGCCAACCCGCACGTGTCCACGGTGATTCTTGGTGCCACGAGCATCAAGCAGCTGGACGAGAACATCAAGGCGCTCGAGTTCGCGGACAAGATCACGCCCGAGATCCGCGAGAAGATCGACGCTATCGCCGACTTCCGCGCCAAGCTCGTGACGGACCCGGAGCCGCACGTACTTGCGCTGCGCAAGCAGTACTTGTAGGTTGAATGGCTGTTAGTAGTGATGTACAGCGTCTGTCTTTAGTTAAGTAAAGCAAGACGTAGGTGTTCTAGGCTATCTAGCTAGCAACAGCTCAGAACAGAGGTTGTGGTGTGATCAACAATAGTAAGTACTACATGTTGGCACAGCAGCAAGTGTTGGTGTGTATCGAATGAGTGAGTTCCTTCAGCGCTATTCAGGAGCGTCTTAGAATGGCACATGCGAGGTAGGAACAGTACGGCAATGCAAGGTGCGTTGAAGCGGCATATCAGGTGCTTATGTGGTGTGGCGCACACACTAATAGTGTCTGAACTGAACTTGGCGCCATCCGATCTCGGCTATGATTGGCTCGTTCCAAACCACTCAAAGTTTTTGGCGCGCACACTCGTTTAAGTACGAGAATACGCGTCCGCGCGCATTGATCATCACAGCTCAAATAGCGGGAAGAGGGCAACGGGGGAAACGCGCGCGCCTTTCACTCGCTGCTGCAGGCCACTACAGCTCAGGAAGCAGGAAGTGCCTTGTTCTACACGACCTCGTCTTCGCTCTCGCGCTTCTCCGACGCTCGTACAGTCCATGCCGACCGCACTATTAACCATGGAAGACAGCCATCATTTCGCCCCAGAATTCAGCTATGGTGCGTTTTAACATTATTCTACAGCTAATTCCATGCGGTCAAGGGTCTAACAATACTCGGAGCAGACTCTTTCGATGCCGACAGCCTCTCGGGACTCCATACAGCGTGGCTGGACGACGAACAGCTTAATAATCTGCCAATCATGGACGTGTTCGCCGACATTTCGACTCCTAAGGCTCACGAAAGCGCTAATGAGGCGTCCAATTCAGCGGAGAAGACGCAGGGACACAACACAGCAGCAGATTCGATGCTTAACACGGAGTTAGGAGTCCACGACACGCAGCTACTGGACGCAGCATTGGATTTCTCATTCGACACGGAGCTCTCGCCCATTTTGGAGCCTTTTGCGGACGCTTCAGTGGCTATGAGCCCTCTTCGGATGCAGAGGAGGCTTTCGAAGAGTCCTAGGAGTCGCAGGACATCCAGTTCTCCCTTGCGGAGAGCACCCACAGTGACGACACCCCGACAGGTCAGCAGGACGGTTGGACACGAGGAGACGGCACCGTTGGCTATCACGAAGCGACCGAGGACCAGGGGCCCTTCGTGGCAGGAGTCGGAGCAGAACACCTTTTTCAGTATGTTTAAGGTCAAGTGGCCGCCTACACCCGAGGGCAAGCAGGCAGCTCCGTTCAGCTCGATGTTGCTTGAGCGCTTCGACGCTATCAGCACCAAGGTCAGAACGAAGAGTGTGATGGAAGTGCGACAGTTTTACACCACGGTGATGCAGAACATTGCCGAGATGCTCGAAGTCGTGGACAACGACATTGACTTGAACAACCCGGATCAAGTGCGTATCGCCGTGTGGTGTTGGCGCAAATTAGTGGCTGACGAGAAGCACCACGACGAGTAAGTCGAATCGCCGAGTCTGCGGTGATATTTACTCAGTTCTAACTTGTCTCTTTGTTTAGTTTCCAAGCGCTCGAATCGGATTCCGCAACAGTGAAGCCTCGCTTGGCCAACGCGCTGCTGCAGTCAATTATTCGAAGTCGCCGTCAAATGCTCAAAGCCAAGGCAGACAGCGCGGCAGCCGGCAACAAGGACAAGTCGGCGGCTCCTGGTATTACGTCTATCTCAGCTTGGGTGTCACGGTCGAACCTGAGTTCCTTTTTCGCCAAAGGAGGTGTTCCAGCTCCTGAGGCGTCGTCAGTGCAGATCCACCACCCCATGGTGAGGAAGAAACACCCTGCTCCGCAGGGCAAGGTAGCTGCAATGCCTCACTCTAGTTCCCCCTCGGTGACTGATAATGCCTCAAAGGTATTGTCTCTGCCAACTGTGCAACAGCCACGTGGTGAGTCACCAGGGGAAGCGACACTCAAGCGCAAGCGCAGTGAGTCTACCGACCGTTCTCCTGCTCCTAAGAAGTCCCGCCGAGCGGAAGTGGAAGACATGACTTTCACCAGCCCACCTCCCACCGACAAGCGCTCCCGATCGCGCGCGCAAAATGGAGTTGCGTTCCACACGCCTCAGCAATCTCGAAAGAAAATTTATATCAAGATGCGAATGGTTCCGCGGGACAAGGAGACCAAGTCGAACATGGTGCGCTGCGGCTGTAGGCCCAAGGTGGAGCTGAAGCTGTCATCGACCAAGAAAATGTCGGAGATCACGGATCACATGAGCAACAAGTGGGCTGAAGTTCGCTCGCTGCTGCCGAAAGGGGCCGTCCTGAGTTTCTTTCAGAAGAACGGGACTGACAAGTGGTCAAAGGAAGAGGCGAACGTCACCTGCTTCGATATCTGGAAGCAGTGCGGCAAGCAGGCGAAAGGCGAAAACGTGGTCGAGGTCTCGTATCTGTGGAGAGTTCCGGAGGGATCCAATGCCGCCGCCGATGACGAAAATGTCCAAGTGCAGGACGTTATGCCGGTAATGGCGCCGTCAGGATTATTCGAGCAGGAGGTAGCTGCTCAAGTGCTGAGCAGTGGGGACGAAAGTGACACAGCGCAGCGCTCTCTTGCCTGTGGCCTGCAGGAGTTTGGTCAGAAAGTTGCGTTTGATCGAAGCATCACGGCCAAGGCGAAGGAAGACGCTGCCGCGCTGGACGCGTTGATCAGTGACAGTGGCGATGAAGACCTTGGCGAGGAGTTTAGCCCATCGACGGGCCGCATGCGCCGGCGCATCCAGCCGGTGCTCGTGTCTAAGGAAGAGTTCAATATCTAAGCGTAAGCAGACCTTGTAACAGTACTCCATTGTATCGGGAGGAAGCAAAAATGCAACCGCATTCGTATTATCTAGCAGGAGGCGGTAGTGTTAGGCTGTGCCAGCAGGAGGCGGTAGTGGAAGCCGCTCTCTAAGGACGCCACCTTCAGGTCAGAGAGCTCCTTCACCGCGTGGATGCCAGACTCAAAATTCCATTCGTACGCTCGGCCGTCGGCTGTAGAGATAGATGAGCAACAGCGCATGTATCAGTAATGACTCAATCAACCACCAGCGAATCCCTCCAGTACACAACAGCAAACGCACCAGTGACGAACGAGGACTTGTCCACACCCTTGCCGATCTTCACAATGTCCTTCGCGCGAACAACTTGGTCGTTTGTGATCTGCAGCGGGGTCGTGTGCATCTGAGATCCGACGTGAGCAAAATCGTTCTTCTCTTGGCGGCCCGACGGCGTGCGACCCGCCAGCCAGATCTTGTCGTCGGCTTTACAATGCCACAAGATGCAGATGTGTCAGCTACCAATGGATGCTCCAGAACTCTATCGATCGAGACAGGAACTCACCAGTGATGAAGGTCGTGTGGAACTGGCTGCACTTGAAGAGCTTTACGGCGTCGCTAGTGCGTACAAGTCGCGGGGTGATCTGATCGCCGTTACTCTCCATTTTTCCCTTCGGGTTCAGCAGCTTGCCCCACAGATACAGCTCGCCGTCCTCTACGAGGCATCAATTAGCAAAAGTGTTAGTTAGCATGTTCCCAAACGCAGCCCGACGATTTCCGCGCACAATTTTACCTGATACAGCGCACGAGTGATTGAACCCAGCTCCGACATGGGCGATCTTCTTGCCCTTCAGCGCGATAAGCTCCTGCGGCGCATCGGCATTGCCAGTGCCAAAGCCGAGCTGGCCGCGCTCGCCCTTGCCCCACGTGAACACGGTGCCATTCTTTGTCACTGCAAGTCCGTGCTGGTAGCCCGCGGCAATGTCCACGATCTCATCGCCGTCGATGTCCACGTGAGTAGGCGGCTGGACACTGACACTCTCCTCGCCCACGCCGCACTGGCCGTAGCCGTTGGCGCCCAACGTAAACAGCTTGCCGCTCTCTGTCAGCAGGAACGTCAACGCCGTGGAGCACACGATCTTCTGGACCTTCTCGCCCTCGGGTAGCTCCAGCAGCGCCGGCACCAGCGTGTCCACCCCGCGCGCACGCGTGAAGCTGTTCATCCACCACACGAGCTTGGGCAGCACGCGCTGCATGTTGGTCGACCTGATGACGTCGCGGAACGAGTGTGTGCGTCCGTAGATGTAGGCGTCTCCGTCCTTGGTGACGAAGCCAGCGTGGGCCCAGCCGACAGAGATCTCCTTCACGGACAGAGCCGCAGTCGTAGACAGCGCCGTGGGGGTCAGCACATTTTCGTAGCTGCCGGTGCCCAAGGCACCCAAGAATCCATCGCCGTACGACAGCAAAAAAGCTGTACAATTGCATCAATTGGGCACACAGACATGAAGACAATTAGCACCGTGAGGACTTCAGAGAGCAGAGGTGGAAGAAGTGCTACAACGTACGGCCAGGAGCGGATTGCGTCGACAGTGCAGCGGCTGAGTCCGAAAGAATTAGCGATGGGTTAGAGACCGAAAGTGCTGAAGACAGATAGGCGGAGAGGCAGAGAGACGTACTGCGAGCAGCGGCGAGCGCGGACCGACGGCCAAGCGCAAGGGAGCGCAGCGACATCATGACACACTTGACGTCCACAAGCCCGAATGACTCCCGTATTTAAGCACATGATCTCTGATTGGTCAAAACCATGACATTTTATCAACCAATCTGAGCGATCCTGCGAGTTGAAGGCAAGCTGCAGCCTAACGTTAGAAGATTAGGGATGGTTGAATCTCACGCAAGGATACAACGAGAGAAATCTTACAGTGAATATAAACTTGCTTGTTCTCGACCTGGAAACACGAAACCTTGAGGCGGACTGTTCACGAGGCGACTACAAACGGACTGCATCCGATACACACGACGCGGGTTATGGATCCACACAATTGCAGCTGGAGAGAGGATGAGCTCACTCCAGGCCTTGGTTGCACAGCGGACAGGACGGCGCGCGCTGCGAGTTGACTGACGTGAACGCCCACTTGTCCAGACACTCGAGGTGGAACTCGTGCTTGCACTTGCGCAGCAGACGCAGCGCGTCGCCCGTCTGGTACTCTTCGCAGCAGATGCAGCACGTGTCGTTGTTGGACGGCCCTCCACGGTACTTGACCAGCAGGTCTACCAGCTCCTGACGCTCCACGCAGCCGGCAAAGTCCACGTCACGACGCTCGAGGCGCTGCTTGAGCTCGGCAATGCTGGCGTCCTTGAGCTCCTCCGGCGTCCTGAACTCCTCGGTCGGCATCACCTGAATCGTGCGCAGCGTGCGATTGAACGTCTCGGAGCGCGCGTCCTCCTGCGCCGCGCGGTTCTGGTTGTTGGTGTCGCGTTGCGCTGCCGCCGCCGACACCTGCGTGTAGGCCTCTCGGAAGAAGGCCATCCAGCCCATCTCCGGGTGCTGCAGACAGCAAATAACAAACACATGAACAAATCAACCCCCAGTGAGCAATACAGCAACTACTAGCGTACTATATGAGGAAAGCAAAGGGGTCTATTGCGCTTTACCCGTCCTCGGAGCTGGTAGAGCACGCGGCAGAAGCGCGCCGCCTTCCAGAAGGTCATGAAGGAGAGTCCGAGCAGGAACAGGATGGCCACGTTGAGCGCCAGCGACGCGCCCTCGTTGTCCGCAGCGTTGCTCTGCAGCAGCGGCATCACCACCTGCACGAACAGCAGCAGTGCCACCATCCACGGGTTGTCGGTCGCGTTGATCATCACGAACATGGCTGCAGCTTCCTCCCCTTGTGTCCTCAACACACTCGACTTGATGGCAAACTGGAAAATGGGCCTGAGCTCTTCGCCTTTGTAACGCGTCGCAGTGTCTTTACGCAAGTGATCCCGCATCATGTACCCAAAGCATGGTACACTTTGTCTATAGCAGCCTGCACACCATGAACGCCACGGCTCCGGCGCTGATCCCGCCCTTCCGCTTCAGCACCGTGCAGCAGGGGCTGTATCGCGGCGCGTACCCAACGCTCAAGAACTTCCGCTTCCTGCGGCGCCTGGGTCTCAAGACCGTGGTGTCGGTAATCCCAGAGCCGCCCACGAGCGACCTGGCGAGCTTCTGTGCCAATGAAAAGATCACGCTCCATCACTTCTACGCCGAGAAATTCACGTCCGACAACGTGACGGTGTCGCCCGCCACGGCCGCGCAGATTATCGAGATCCTGGTGCAGAAGAAGAATCTTTCGCTCTACATCCACTGCCTCGATGGGTCCAACGTCACGGGCATCGTCGTCATGATCCTGCGCAAGCTCCAGAACTGGACCAAGCTGGCCACGGTCTCGGAGTTCTGCAGGTCGAATGCAATTGCAATTGTTTGCAATAATGTGCTTGCATTTGGGATTTAACGCTTTTTTATTTTACAATGTTACTGCAGGTTTACGCGGGATCATGGCATAGAGAAGGACGAGTCCGAGTACTTGGCTGCATTCTCGGAGGAGATCGTGGTAACTGCTGACGCCCCGCAATGGCTCTGGAACGGCGTGCGCGTCACCAAACACCCGACCATGATCGTGCATCAACCGGACCTGGAGCTAGCCTCAGCCAGCACGCTGGATGCCTCGGGAACCCGAACAACGGCCCACCGAACCTCAAATGGGAGACGGAAGTCGAGAAGACGGAGGCCATCCTGCGTCAATTCGAGGAGGCGACTCGCAACCGCATCGGAGAGGCTGTTGAGGGCGGCGAGGAGGTGGAGACGATCATCGAGGAGGCGTTGCAGGAGTTGCCGCTCTCTCGGTCGCTCGAAGCATTGGACCTTGCGGGCGTTTGAGACCATCGGTAACTAAACTTAAAAAAAAAACATTGATTGAAGATTTAGACGACGCCAAGTGTAAATATCTGATGGCTCCACCTGCTGGAAACTCATGCCGATTATGGATCGATTTGGCGCCGTCTCGAGATCGAGTTGCTGCGCTACGGCGGCAAACAGCCATTTTTGTACCACACAACCCGTACACCAAGGTCAATTGTCCATCCCGCTGGTGCGAGCTACGCACTTGCCAATTGACAATCGACATGGCGTCCCTCAAGCCCAACGAGGAGAATGCCCGTGCCACCCCAGCTGCAGAAACAACAACAGCAGCAAAAGTAGTATCGGCGATGGAGGCCCAGCCTTCGGATGCAGAGGCGGCCGCCACCTCCGCCATGTTCGTGTTCACGGCGGACAAGGCGGGCATGAAGGGCGTGGACAAGCAGCACGTGCAGGAGGTGGTGCACAAGATGTCCAAGGACTCGTCTTTCTACCAGAAGTCGCTGCGTGACAACGAGAAGGTGGAGCAGCGAGTGGCCGCAATGTGCGAGAAACTCGTGGGCTTGACAGGAGGCCAGCAACTGCGGCTGCAACAGGAGGCCGACGAACGAGTCGCGCGGCTGGAGGCGACCCGGGACCTCTCGAAGACGATTGTGGTTGTAGACATGGATATGTTCTATGCGGCTGTGGAGATGCGAGACGACCCCAAGCTGCGCGACGTGCCGCTCGCAGTCGGCGGGATGAACATGATCAGCACGACCAACTACGCTGCGAGACAGTACGGCGTGCGAGCTGCCATGCCGGGCTTCATTGGCAAAGAATTGTGCCCGGAGCTGCATTTCGTACCGGTGAATATGGAGAAATACGCGGGTGTTGCTGCGCAGGTCCGCGCTGTATTCGCACAATACGACCCGGACTTCGAGGCTTTCAGTTTGGATGAAGCGTGCCTCGATCTGACAGATTATGTCGCGAAGAATTGGCAAAAATACGCCTCGGTCGCTTTGGACGAGTTGGAGAGCAAGGAGGAAGATCAGCAGGAGGAACAGCAATGGGCGTCAACCCCCGCCGGACGTGCTGCTATTGCTGCTGCAGTTGTCCGTGAGTTGCGGCAGAAAATCTTTGACTGCACCCAGTTGACTGCAAGCGCTGGAATCGCAGTGAATGCCATGCTGGCCAAGGTATCGCAAAGGCACCTCCACTTTTTTATATTTTTTGCTGCTGTTAACCTTGTTCTTGCTGGTGCAGATTTGCTCGGATATGAACAAGCCCAACGGACAATACGTGCTGCCGTTCACGCGCGAGCGCGTTATGACTTTCCTTCGCAACCTACCTGTGCGAAAGATTGGTGGCATCGGCAAAGTCACGGAGAAGATTCTTAACGAGGCCCTGGGTGTGCACACTGGTGGCGACCTATTTAATCAGCGGGGCAAGATCTTCCATTTGTTTACCGAGAAGACTGCAGTCTGGCTGCTGCAGACATCACTTGGTGTGCGTGAGCGTCGCGAAAAGCAAGAGCGCAAGAGTTTCAGCCGTGAACGCACATTCCGAAGCCTGAGCGATCCCAAGGAGCTCGAGGCCAAATGCCTGGAGGTGTGCAAAATGCTCGCGAGGGATCTTGAGAAAGCGAACAAAGCTGCCAAGAACGTGACTTTCGTCTACAAGGACACCGAATTTGCTCGCTGCTCGCGATCGGTGACGCTAGCGTCTGCGGTTTTCACTGCCGAGGACCTGTACTCCAACGCTGTTGAGCTGCTACGCCGCGAGTTGCCGCTTACGCTCCGTCTTCTGGGTATCCGCGCAGCAACGCTAGTTCCTCGTCCAAACTCGTCTGGAAATACGTTAATTTCGTCGCAGTCCGAAGGCGCCAAGAAGCGGCAATTGGCCATCAACAAGTTCGCCAAGCATGTTACCTATCCACGTACCGCGTTGCCATCGGATACTATGCCAACGCCAGCTACACAAAAGAACCAAAGAAGCCAGCGGGACCCTGAAGTTGAAGCTGCAATGGGGGAGTACTTCGCGGATCTAATGAAAGCCACCGCTCAGAAGGGCGACCATTTCACGTGCCATGTGTGCAAGCAAGCTCTTGCGGTCAATGGCGATACCCGAAACGATGCACACGTAGAGGGCTGCGTCATCGGGGAGAACTTGTCGCGCAAGAGGCCGAAGAAGAGCAGTGTCCCGCACGCGTTCACCCCCAGCTCAAGCTCAACGGCGACTGCGCCAGAAGTCGACAACAAGCCGTGTCCGATCTGTGGCAAGCTGCTGAATGTGCGGAGCAACATGGAAGTGAACGCTCACATGGACGCGTGCGTTGTGAGCAGGAAGCCGAAGCAAAGCGGAATTTCCCAAGTTTTCTCGGCCGTCCAGGATTCGGAGAAGGTGGTGAACGAGGACGTGAAGCCATGCCCAATATGCGGGAAACTACTCAACGCACGGAGTAGTATGGAGGTGAACGCGCACTTGGACGTCTGTGTCACTAGAGATCGCTCGCCACGGATTCTGTCGGGCAAGAAGAGAGGAGCGCACGATATGGCTGCTATTACCTCGCGCAGGAAACCTGAGAACAGCATTGATGTCTTCTTTCGTAAGAACTTGTAGAATATTAGATGAATGCACACTTCCTTGTCTGTACTGGTAGTAATATTGGTATTAAAATACAAGAATCTTGCTTCTTCCACGTGCTCCCATGACAAGCATGGACCCGTATTAAAGTTCATTGGAGTCTACTTACTTAGTCTACTAGTACGCAATTGCGAGGGTGAAGGCGCTATGCATGAAAATTCATTTCCGCCCAAGCAAGACCGTGGATAGCTGTTCACAGTTGCAGCGTCGAAGCCTCCTTCAGGTGAAGGCTTTGACCTGATGATAACAACACAACAATGACTTGATGAAGAGAAGATACTGAAGGTTGGTCTGCAAAATAGCTTCTTTCTATGCAGTTTGGAATCCGCGGTCTACTCGCCTCCCAAGTCACTCTACATACCACATCTATCTAATGTTGCAAATTAAGGTATCAATCGAAAGAGATGGATCGTGGGCGCGAAGTCGAAGCCACTTATTCCTCGTCGGAGTCGCTGTAGTACTCACCGCGGGCCTCGGCCTCCTTGCGGGCTTTTTCCTTGGCCTTCTTCTCCTTACGGGTGAGCTTGCGCTTGATCTTGGTCTTGGTGACGTTGCCGAAGGCGTCGACGGTCTCCTCCTCGTCCTTCTGCTCGATCTTGGTCTTGTCCTCCGCCTGCTGGCCCTCAATCGAGAGGAAACCAGCCTCGACGTTCCACGTCTCCTGGGTCAGGGCCGACGAGAACTCGTGGTGGTGGGTAATCATGAGCACACCACCGTTGAACTCCTTAATGGCCGAAGCAAGGGCACCAAGCGAGTCGCGGTCAAGGTAGTTCGTCGGCTCATCAAGCACCAGGATGTGCGGGTTCAGCCACATAGCGGCAGCCAGCACGACCTTCACCTTCTGACCACCGGACAGACCACGCATGCGCGAGTGAGTACCGAACTCGGCGTTCAGGCCGAAGTTGTCCAGGTGCTTCTGCACGGCAATGGCCGTAGGCGGGCGGGCCTGCAGGTTGGCGCGGGCAGCTTCGCGGTCATCGGCGATCTGGAGGAGCTTGTCCCAGCCCCACTTCTCACACTTCTCACGCGGCACCCAGGCGTTCTCGTCAACGGGGCACTTCTCCCACTTGAGCTCGTACTCGAAGCTCTTCTTGAATTTGCGGCGGGAGACAATCTCCTCCAGGACGCGCTTCTCGCCCTCCCAGTTCACCGGCTTCTTGTAGTGCAGCTTCTCCTCCGGGGTCAGCTTACGGGTCTCCTTGGCCAGGAGCTCCTTGTCCTCACCGGACTGGAAACGCCACTGGATGTACTGGTTGGCCGTCTCGTCGAGGTGCGACTCAATGTGGTGGAAAGCGTGCTGGGCCACGTAGGCGAAACGCATGGCAGGGTGTTTCCACACCTGGCCACTGGTCGGCTCCACCTCACCCGTCAGCATCTTGATCAGCGTCGACTTACCGGCACCGTTGGGTCCCAGCACGGCGATACGGCTCGACAGAGCGCACGTCACCGAGATGTTGTTGATCGACGGCTTCGAGGCACCAGGGTACTGGTACGAGCAGTTGGTCAGACGAATGATAGGCTTACCCTTGTTCTTGATGTCAGCAAGGAAACCAGGCTCCGGGAACGTGAACTTGACGTTCTCCGACTCGAGCTCGTAGTAGGCCTTGGCCTCGGGCTTCTGCTCCACGAACTTGGACAGGTTGCCCTTGTAGATCTTCAGCTTGCGGGTCTCGTAGTGGATGATGTTGGTACACACGTTGTCGAGGAAGCCGGAGTCGTGGGACACCATGATCGAGGTGACCGAGGGCACGCTCGTCAGGTAGTTCTCGAGCCAGGCGACGTTCTTGACGTCCAAGTGGTTCGTCGGCTCATCAAGCAGCAGAATGTCGGCCTTCAGCAGCATGGCACGCGAAAGCTCGAGTTTCATCTTCCAACCACCCGAAAGCGAGCCCACGGCCTGGGCCTGCATCTCAGGGGTGAAGCCGACGTCGGCAAGGGCGTCCTCGACCTCCTTGCGGGGGGTGTCCTTGAGGTCGTCATCGATCAGGATGAAGTCGACCACAGACAGCTCAGCCTCCGAGGCCTGCAGGTTGTGCTCGACGAAGACCGTCTTGAGCTCGTCCTTGCTGGGGAAGCCCTCGAGCTGGCCGTTGGCAATGGCGCGCATGAGCGTCGACTTACCACAACCGTTGGGACCGCACAGACCGTAACGGTGGCCACGCTTGAGGCGAAGGCGGGCGTTGTTCAGCAGAATCATACCACCGTAGGCAAGCGAGAACTCGCAGTTGCACAGGTCGGGGATGCCCTCATCGCAGTCCACGTCCTCAATGAAGATCGACTTGTTCTCCTTAAAGCAGCGGTCGCGGATCTCCTTGGACAGGGGCTTCAGGGCGTCGGCCTTCAGGAACGACTTGAAGTAGGTCGAGATCTGCTTCTCGAAGGTGGCCTCGACGAAGTTGCGCGACACAACGAGGAAGTAGCAGATGCCCGTCACGTAGTCGACCGAGAAGCTGTCGATGTTGGCCTTGACGGCAGCCGGGTTGGCGGCGATCGACTCAACAACGACCTTGTGGATGTTCTCGTAGTCGACCTTGAGCTCGTCCTCAGACACCTCCATGGAACCACCGGCCACGAACAGGGTCTCGTGGGCGCGGGTGGCGACCTCACGGCACTCCGGGTCGGCCTGGGTCTCAATGACCTTCTTCAGACCGGGGAGCAGTTTGGGGATGAAGAGCTGGGCCTCAGCGGGGTCGTCCATCAGCTTGCACATGTTGTCAATGATGACGGCGGCCTGACGCTTCACAGCGGTCTTGCCCTCAGCCAGAGCACGCTTCAGCAGCGGCTCCATGATGGCAAGAGCGGGGCCTCCACGGTCTTGACGAAGGTGGTCGAGGCCAGCTTGTGCGTGCACTCCGGCACCTCCGTGGGGTTGGCCAGGCAGCTCACCAGGGCGGGGATGAAGGGCTCAATGTCCATGTTGCCCACGACGTTGCAGACCTTGGTCATGGTCTCCTTGGCGGCGATCTTGACCTCCTTGCGGGTGTCCCACATGCAGTCCGTCACCTGCGGGATGATGTCGGGCAGGCAGCGGCCCACCTGGTACGGGGCCACCTTGGACAGCTCAGCCACGAGGTCGAGCGCACCCTTCTTGGTCTGCCACTTCTTGGAGCGGTCCAGGCCAGCGAACAGGGTCGGCAGGATGCGGATGGTCGAGTTCTTGTTGGCCGAGCTGATGATGGTCAGGGCAGCCTCCTGCGCCACGGGGCGCACCGCCGGCTTCTTGTCCGCCAGCAGGTCCAGGAACACGGAGAGCAGGGGCACGAGGTAGGCCTCGACGCGCTCGGCGTGCTTCTGCATGAGGTCGTCCACGATGTAGGCGGCCACGACCTTGGCATCCGCGTCGTTGCCCTCGAGGGCGTTGCGCAGCTCCTGGGAGACGACGCCAAGGTTCAGGTTGGCGTCGCCGGCCACGAGCTCCGAGACCTTCTCCGCCGCGACCTTCTGCTGGTCGGCCGAGCTCTTGAGGGCCTCCTTCAGGGCCTCCGTGAAGTGCTTGCTCTGGTCGATGGCCAGCTTGGTGATGCCGTCGGTGGGAGCGTACGGAGCCATGGTACCGAGAGAACTGTTCTTCCTTGGGGCAGTTGGCGTGGGGTACTAGAGGCGCTCGCTGGGCTTGGGCTCGGCGGAGTGAATTCCAAAATGACAGACCAAGGCGGCGGCGCTCACAAGGCAAAAGCCCCCGAGTTCATGTAAAGGGCCCCATGTGGCGCTCTCCGCCAGTCAAGAGGACGAAACCCCTGCTGGCCACTCAGGACAAGGCTGGGAAAGGGCGCGCCCCGCCAAGGGTTGTGTTTAACAGCGGGTCCCGTCCATGCAATCCTGCATCAGTAGCCGGTAGCCAGTGCAATTTTTTTCTCAGTCCATAGTCGCCGCTGGCCCCGCGTCTTTGCAAAACCACACCGTCGCTCGCAGCCTCCTCCGCTGCCCGCGTCGAGGTCCATCGATCCGGCGGCATCTATCCATCGGGGCCTGGGTGGTGGTGGCGCCATCGCGGCCTGTCGCTCTCGGTGCGGACGGAGCCCAACGGACTTCATGCCTATCAACGGCTACATTTGGAAACGGCCCCGCAATAATATTTCCACATTTAACACCATACAATTTCCAAGCCTTCGGCAGTTACGCACGAGCCGACGACGTGGATCGCTCAGTGCAGCCAGTGCAGCCACTGATTGGCCCAGCAGACCACTGAAAAAACAGGTGTTGTCCCCACGGATATTTTACCCCGCCGAAGCCGATGGACAATTCGCTATCGGTCTTGCCGGGTCCGAGATTTGCACAGGTCGTCGTCATCGACTCGTTCTGGCCAACGCGCTATCTTTGGTGAGTTCCCAGATAAGACGGAGGCTGCAGTATCAAGCGCTGTTGAAGTCACACTGGGGTTCTTATCTTACGCATCGCAGGACCAGCAGCGTCGCAGTGCGCGCTTGTTTTCCGCCGGGCGGTTCTTGACGGGCGCACCCGTGTCTTTGCCCGTGAAGTCAGCAGCGCTCATTGTCGCGGCGACCGTTTCACTCGCTAGCTTCATGATGGAGGCCCGCCCCTCTCACAGCTCGCTTGATGCAAAGTGGCGCAAGGTGATTTACTTAGCCTTTCGGGGTAAGAAACTGGCTGCAAGCACAGTCGCGAACCAGAGCGCTGGTGCCGCGGCTGCAGCGCCTGCCACATTCGTTTGGTGGTGAGCTGTTTCGGATGAGACGGGATATGCGTTTCCGCAGGAAAAACCCGGTTCTGGCCAAACGTCTCACACATATCGCTGCGTCATCGTTTTCTGACTCTTCAGGATTCAGGCGGTACGTGGCCACAACGGTTGGCGGATGCAGGGCCGGCTTGGAAGCAGCGGCGAAGAACGCCGGCGCCGGCCGGCTGAGCGCCTTCCCTCTCGGTGCCGTCGGGTTCGTCTTCACGTCTTGCGCTCGCCGCCAGCGCCTTGGGCGCCAGGAACGACTGGCTGGCGCGACAGGCAGCGCGGCGCACGGCACGCTAATGCTACAGGCGTACAGTATCTTGAAAAAATGTTAAACCAAGGTGTGTGATGCATGAAGGGGTGCATTGCCCTGGGTGCCTGTAGCCTTTGCGTTTGTATTGGGATCGATTGCACTGTTGGTTGTAGTAGTAGGGCTCTGGTAGCTAGCGAGCACAAAGAATGCTGCGGCGACACGATGGCGCTGCGGCGGCTGAGCTGTGAAAATCGTTCAGTTTGCCTGTTCGAGCGGCACGCTGCGTTTGGGGTGAGATCGCGCGAGTTTCGTTAGCGGAGATCACGGCACCAACGCTCAAAACGCTGCTGCGTTATCAGCACAAGTCGAGTTTGGGGGTGCCGGTGCTGGGTTGTTCCGCCTCGCGTCTGCCGGTGTCACGGTCGAACGGCTTCTTGGTCAGCCCTTCTCCTTCCGGCTCCGCGGTCGCCGCAAACGAAAGTCGCTTGGTCGCCCTCTTTCTTGCCCGCTGCCTCGCATCGCATGGCTGGTGTTCGTAACGCCTCCGCTGCAGCCTTCGTCTCACCGCAGCTCAGACCTCTCCCGATTAAATCGTCGAGACCCGCTCCTCCGTAATCTGCGCTCGTCACGACTGGCTGGCCCGCTGGCTGACTGGCCTCCTCAAGAATTTCGCTGGTTGTTTTCTGGTGCACGGTCGCCGTTGTTCGTGGCTCGCTCGCTCGCGCTCCGCAATCCGTTTCCCCGTGTCGCGTTCACGCGGCGAAATGGCTCCACTACAGCCAGAGCCTCGACAACGCTTGCCGCAGCTCCCCGGGCCGTTTCTTGTTCACGCCGTCGTCTGTTTCGTTGCCCCGCTCGACTGGACTCCAGTGGACCCGATCTCGGTGGCGCAGCCCTTTTCCACTCTTGCTGCCCGACCCGTGACGCGCCTGACCACGTGGCCTCGACCGAAGGCACGCGACGTGGCGTTAAACGGGCTGGAGAGCTGAGTCAGCAGTCGACAAGCCTGCTAAACAGCATATTTCGTTGGCGTCGACCAAAGGAGCGCTGCTCCCTCGCCATCGGTCCTTGGATTTGAAGCGCCACCACCACAGCCACAGCACAACCACGGTAGACAGAACGAACACATGCCAGCACTGCACCGCATCGGACTGCACTGCAACAGGCAAACGGCTCACATGTTACTTGCTCGGCAAGACCGAGAAATCACCCAAGCATCGAGCATATAAAAAAAACACTTTTTTCCAGGAGCACCACATTTGACTTTTTTTAAATGACAGTACCCACCCGTTTCGGAGCGTCGGCATGAGCTTCTTGCACGAATGCTGGGGTTTTACTCGTCCAGTTTCTTCTTGCCGTGACGCAGCGGCGACATCGCAGTATCCTTCGTGGCGGCCAGCGTTTCTACGGAAACCCACGGCGCCTTCGCCGACACACCCTCGAGATCAAAGTTAGGAGCACGAACGCCCGTACCTGGATGCGTGCTGACCGGGATATAGGTGGAGCCATCGTCGGCTGCGTGGCTCGGAGTCCATGTGCATGGGAACAGCGTTCCGAAGCGCAGGTGCTGGATAACCGGCAACTTCTTCAGCACTTCACCCTCGTACAGCTTGAGCATGCCGCCGTTGGTCTTCTCCCATGACGGCAGCGCACTGATGTCGTTCAGCATGGGTGACGTTTCTGCGAAGGGTGAGCCCGCCTTCACCTCCTTGATGAACTTGATTGCGTCCAGGTACAAGTATTCCTTGTGGTTGGCCTCCAGCACGCTGTCGTCATGCACGCTATCAGGGAGAATCTCGTGTTGCCCGATCAGCTGGGACGAACCGAAGTAGAACGGAAGGCAGTGGTAGTCATCCAAACCCCAGACGCCGTGAGAGCCTGCCGGCTCCAGCATGTACAGCTTCTGCAGGCGACGCATCAGCGCCAGGTAAGTCGTGAACAACCGCAGCACAAGGGCTGGGAAGTCCGACTGCTTAAAAAAGCCTAGCTTGTGCAGACAGCCTACAGTACAAGAACAGCAATGGCAAAGAGGACAAGGAGAGGTCAGCACCACCACTCCACTTCAAAGACCCGTGCCAATATTCTGCAACACTGACACATCCACACGATGAAGCTGGTCTCGTGGCCCGTGCCGTAGTCGATACGGACACGGTTGCCGAACGAGTCGTCCAGGTATGCCGCCAGCTCAATGACAGCACCACGCAGCTCCTCCGGCAGCATGTTCTCCTGCATCGCAGGAGTTCGCTGTTCATGAACAAGGAGCACAGCATCACGTCAGGTCCTTCACTCATTGTCTCCCTCCGGCCTAGTAACAGCCCGAGTAGCGTCGTCTCCTCACCTCCACTACTCTGTCGTAGAACGTGCGGAAAGCCTTGTTGCCGAAGCGCATGGGCTGCTGGATGGGCGGGATCTCGTCGATCCATGAGTTGATCTCGTTCACCAGTTCCACAGCCTTCTGGACGTTCTGTAGGCAGACAAAACAACAGCCACGGTAAGTCTTTCCGTCTCTATCACTACTACTACTACTACTCGTAGCTCCTCCAAACGACCGCAGCATCAGCGCACCGGAGAGACTCCGTACTCGCTGGAGATGCGCTTGCCCTTGACACTCTCGTTCAGGTGCTTGACGAACACCAAGATCATCTGCTGGGCCTGAGGAAACGTAGCATAAATAAAATATCATAACCCAACAAGAAAAGATCAGATTTTTTATGCGTCAAGAGCGACGGAGAGCGGGGAGGCTCAAGGGGCACAGGTGAGGCCGTTAGCACGCACCGGAGAGCCCAGGAAGTGGTGCAGGTCGCGCTGCGCGAAGATGGCGCGCGAAGGCTCCTTAAAGCCGCCGCAGGTTCCCGACTCGCTCATGGCGGCGCGTGCTTTTGCTTCGTTTTCTGGCTTCTCGTTTTGTGTGGAGTACACAATTACCCTCGCTTTAGTGAGCTACAGTGGCATGCAGCTTCAACTTGTCGTTTTTGAATTTGAAGTTGCCTTTGAGGCACTGCTTTGCCCTGGCTTGGAAATTGGCAGCGAGTCGCATACTGGCTGAGGGTGCAAGGTGCGATGTGTTTGAATCGAGCTGCATCGGTCGCATTCGCTCGTCGGTGCAGCCAGCAGTTGGAGTAGTGGTGGTTTCCTTCTGTAGACAACCTCAGCAAAAGTGTGTATAATACCTGTTGTTAATAAAGGAGCACAGCTGATGGCGTCTACTTGTATTGTCCATTAAATGTGTTTTTATCGACTGCTTGCTCAGGCTCCGCTGCCTGTGGCTTGGCCGTGCGCAAGGTTTGGGTGATCTCCAGTGGGAAGATGGAGGTGCCTTCTCGACGACGCAGCAAGATTAAAGCTGGATAGCATCAAAAACGTACGCGGGGACGTGGCCGTCCAGGACGCTGCGTTTGATCTTGGCGCAGCGTGCAAACTCGAGCATGAAGATGAGGGTGTTGACCACGTCTACGGGCAGCTCTGTCGGCAGTGAAGGTGTCTTGCCCTTCTTATCGGCCTTCTCGGCGAAGATGTCGTTGACCTTGGTGCGCACGAACTGACCCAGGTAGGCCAGGAACTTCTCCGTGTACGACGGGTGGAACTGCTTGAAGATGGTGAGAATACCCACGAGCAGAGGCTCGCCATCGATTGGGTTCTTGCCCACGCGGCTGAGTGCGCCGAAGTTGCGGTCGTACTGCAGTTTCGGCATGTAGGCCACCACGAAGAGCATGAACATGGCTGCCAGACCCTCCAACGGGTCTGCGACTGTCACGTAGATCTTCTGGAACGGGTCGTTCGCGCCCGTGTTCTCCAGGTACTTGTTCAATTCCACCAGCACAGGGTTTCCGTCACTACCCGGGTACGGCTTGTTCTTCGGGTCACGGTAGTGCGCGCGAATGTCGTTCAGCAGCGATATATTCAGCGTGTCCAGGGTCGTGGCCAGCAGATTCGCGTCAAGGCGGCTTGAAAACGACAACTCGCTCGAAATCTGTCGCCGGATGAGGGCAGCCTGGCCAATAATGAGCACAGCCTTGAGTAGCTTGCTCATGATCTTCTCGACCTTCTTCAACGCGGCCTCGTACAGCTTCGTTGAGTGTTCAGGCAGCTTCCATTCCGGCACAAGAGCTGCGGAGAGCTGGTCCAGCAGCGGGTAGTAGGGAGTCACGGCTGATCCCCAAAACTTGACCAAGTTGTTGAGTGTGTGCACGATACGGAACGAAAGCATACGATCCAAACCTGCAAGACCCAACAGCCCCACACTCTTGTGCAGCACCGAAAAGGCCCCGATACCGCAGACTTCTTGGCCATCTTCAGAGAACCAACCGATAGACTGGGGGGAGTAAATAGTCGTGTGAGGGTCAGTCATGATGAACAGCGCATGCATCAGCCGTCCCATAAAGTTAACGCTCATATCGCCCGACGGCGGCTGGAAGCGCGGAATCGGGATAGCGCGACTCTGGTATTGTGAGGCGCGATCATACACCTTCTTCTTCAAGTAGCGGTTGCACTCCTGCTCGACGTTGTAGTTAATAATGCGCGACAGCTCCTCATGCCACATGCGTAGACCGTAAATACCGATGTAGTCTTGGATGTACTCGAAAGACAGCCGATAAGCATCCAGGTTGGACGCCAGCTTCACAAAGATCTCGTTGCACTCTTCTGACGTATTCTTCTCGAAAATCAGCACATCGTGGAAAGCGAGGGACACGCGGTAAACGAGCTCCTTGCGCAAGCCATCCTCCAGCACTTGTCGAGGGTCGACCTCAATGATGCCGAGCAGAGTGCGCTTCATCGCCAGAATACCCTCGGTGTACTTGGAAACCTCGTTGGTAGCCCGCGCAAGACGGTAGCGCTCGTTCAATTGGGCGTGGTTCTTCAGCAGCGTGTTCTCAAACTTCACCGGAATCGGCTTCATGTGGTCCGTCTGGAGTTTGATGATGCCTGCCAGGATACGGAAGACACTCTGCGGGATCACTTCCATCACACGTCGCACGTAGTCCACGAGCTCGGCCGAATAATACTCGGCGACAGAGATCACATCCTCAGAGCCGCACTGGTGGATGCGAGTGAGCGGCACGTCCAGGATCGACGCAAACTTGAGGAACATTGCACGCAGCAGAATAACAGACGACGGGTCGTTTTTCACGCGCTGGTGCAGGATCTTCATGAAGTCGTTGATGATCTCCCAACCGTAGGATAGGTCCGACACGTTCTCGATAATGCCCATGACCTCGTCTCGAATGCGCACAGTGCGCACCATCTCTGTGAGAAACTCGCGCGATTCCTCCAGGTACGCCTTCACTTGCAAGTTCGTGTCGATTTGATCGAACTGCTCAACGTGACCCAGCGCCTCGATTAGACGCTTGATGCGTCGTCCAGCCTTGACGTGATCCACGTAGTCCAGACTGTTCACCTTCTCAGCCAGATCCTTGAACCATTTCATCAGATCCTCGTTGCGCTCGACTCGCGTCAGTGGCTTTTCTCCGGAGAAATACTCACTAAGCTCCTCCATGCGCTCTGAAGTTTCCTTCATGCAGCGCTGCCATCGATCTTCCTTGCTGGCCAACAGCGCTTCAAACATCTGCTTCAGCTTCCACTCGAGCTGCGAAACCTTGAGCAGCAGAGTGATCAGTTTGTCTGGGTCTGTGCCTTTATCGAAGATTTCGCGCTGCGCCGTGGAGTTCTCCATCATGGGGATCACCGGCTGAATGCGCGAGTGCATCATTGTCCATCGGATCGTCACGTTGGCGTTACGGATACAGTTTAGCAGTGGGTCCAGGTTCTCCAGCACGTACATCTCTGTAAGCACACCTTCCGTAAGGAAGTAGTTCAGTTCATCGATAGAGCGCTGCGTCTGCTGAGCCTTCTTCTTGGTAATGTGCGCGATATTCGACGGTTCCAGCGTGTTAGCAAGCGCCAAGCGCGCTGCCGGGTATGCAGCCCACTCCAACGACAGGTCAGCCACAGCTCCCATGTACGTTGTCAGAATGAAGTTGTCGTTGAAGTGACGGTCCACGATTTCACGCATACTCGCCTTCTCGTGGATGAGAATATCCGGCGCGAAGAACAGAATCACAAACAGCATCGACGCCTGCGCTGCGAGTCGGGTAGAGCGGTGTGTGCGGTGCGGAAAGCACGGTTCTTGCAAATACACATCGTCGGACTGCAGTTTGCCGATCACCATGCTCACGACTTCCTCCGGGGGCTGGAAGCGCTTGAAGTATCGCTCCGGGTACTGAGCCGGTTTTGGCTGACCTGGCAGATATCCCGTCACACGGCACAGCTTGCAGACTTCGTCGATATTCTCCAACGCCGATTCGCCCTTGCTTCGGTAGAACGCGATGACCATCTTCTCTCGCGTGGGACCAGGGATCTTGCGGTCCAGCAGCAGCAAGATCACTCCGTAGAGGTACAGCGCCTCGCACATGAGCTGCGCACCGTCCGTATCCAGCAAAATGTTAGCCAGTGTGTGCTGGATGAAGAACCCTTTCTCCAGATTGTCCAAGAATTCCAAGTAGTCGCTAATGTACTGCAGAAACAAACCCATCGCAATACCCTGGTCAGATCAATACACTCGATAACCCCCAGCATCAAAGCAAACCTTGTAAATGCCGTCGAAAAGCTGGTAGAATCGGTCCAAAATGTCCTCGTGGTTGTCCATGAACTCGTCGTCCACATCCAGCAGCTCCTGCAGTTGAAAATCCCCGTGGTCAGACCTCTAACTCCGATATTTTCAAGCCAAAACACCAACAGAACCCCGTTCTGGGACCCACCGTGTTGCTGTTGACCATGTTCTCAAAGTCCTCTGGGTTTTTCAGGTACGCGAAGTCGAACAGGATGTTGAGGTACTTGAGCTGCTCCGGGTCCTCCACGTGCGAGGGCCCCATGAAGACGCTGCAGCCAACACAAACATCGAGTCAGTCAATCGCCCTCCCCTCCCTCTTCCTGCTTCCCTCTGCACAGGGCGCACCCCGGGATGTTGTTGGACAGACGCAGCAGCTCGGCGATGATGGCGCTGCCACGACTCACCAGACGCAGCAGCGTCTGGCCGCAGTCGTTCTCCTCCGCCAGGAACTCCATGGTGGACGCAGATACGTCGAGGAAGCCGGCCTTGAAGCGATTGTGCCGTAATGCAAAAGGGGGGATGTCGCACGTCAAATGTACTGAATTGGACCCCTAATTACAGATCAAAATTACTGGAATTACTCCTAATTGCATGTACGAGAAGTCCTAATTGACGGTAACATCAGCTGTACACCAAGTTGAAGTGCGACCAGCTGCTGCTACTCGAAGCGGAAGGTGTACAACATGTCCACGACTGCATCAAGACTGATGCGCTCGCTAGGCTCGTAGCAGCACATGTGCTGGATCAGGCTCCACTGAAGGTCGTTGAGCTTCTTGGAGCGAGGCGGAAGGGCTTTCCGCTTGGTCACGTGGAACTTGACCGCAGCCTCGGGCAATCCAGCCCACGGGAAGTTTCCACTGATGAGCTCGAGAATGCACATGCCAAACCCGTAGACGTCCGACATGACCGTGGGGTCTTCGCCCTTGAGGTACTCGGGGGCCTTCCAGGGCACTGCACCCACGTTGGCGTGGGCAGTGTGGCGGCCCTTACCGGAACGCTTGAGGACACTCATGCCAAAGTCGCCGAGCTTGATGGTCTTGCCGTCCGTGCCAACCATGAAGTTGTTCCCCTTGAGGTCGCAGTGGACGATTCCGCGCTCGTGCAGATATTTCAGTCCAATCCCTGCCAGGACCAGACACCGCATAATGTCAGCGGGGTGGCCGCCATTCTCGTCGTAATTGTAGCCCGACCGAGCACATGCGAGCTCCTTCACGTGGGAGTTCAGTGAGGTCGATTTGGCTGGCTCGCACACGAAGAAGGGGGTGCCGACGTGGCAGGCTCCGTAGAGGTGAACCACGTTCTGGTGGTTTAGCATGAACCAGTGGTCTGCCTCACGCCTGAACAGCTCCATCGCGTCTTCGTCACCCGATCCGCTGCTGCTGCTGGCTGGCGGTGAACCAGCCTTTGATGAAGGACTCGCTGGAGCCTGCGACTTGAGGATCTTCACCACGACCTCCGTATCGAACCATTTGCCATAGTACACGTCTCCGAAGCCGCCTTGCGCAATATGCTTACCCAACACCACCTCGTAGGGAGGGATGAACCAGCTAGGAACCACCTCAGCGCTGCCACCCATCGTATCCAGCACTGTGAGCGCCTGCGACATTGCCTCCAGAACAGAGTTGGGGTAGGAGCTTCGACGTTTGTGGAGCTCAAACTGGAGCAGCATCTGCGCTTCCAGCCTGGTTTTGGGGTCGCTCAGCTGCTGCTTCAACCCCTCCGTGTTCTTGAGGCATGCTTGAAAGGCACGGAGTTGCTCCCGACGAGCCTTGTTCCACTTAAGCAGCCAATCGTGGATATCATGGGTGCCGAGGAAAGCATCAGCGGCAATATCAATGGAGTCGGACGAGCCTTCATGGATGTCGGCCAGAGCTACGTGAGTGGGAGCTGGTCTAGGGGCAGCACGAAGCTCAGCAAGCGTCAGAAGACGATCGATTTCATGGTGGAAGACAGCGACGTTCTGGGCTGCTGCGCGCGACGCGCAGAAGCTGGCGACCACACTGCTGCTCGACTGTTCTTTCCCGAGGTCACGACGCGTGAGTTGGTCGTAGAACAGATCCAACACGCCCACGAATCCTTCCATAACGGTAGTGGCCTCCTTGATGATTTCACGGGATTGCAGCTGTGCGCGCAGACCCTTGAGTCGATCGATCACGTCTTGTAGCATTGTTCCATTAGCCTCCGGCATCTCCTTGTACTTTTGCTCCAGGTGTGGCATCGCCTTCACAACTTTCACGTTCATTTTCGGTACGATGAAGTCATCAATATTGTCTGGAGGGGCATACGCTTCGTGTTCTTCACTTGGGTCGTCTTCAGGATTCAAACTCACACTCAAATCCACTGGAGCTTTCTTGTCGGTTGGAGAAATTGAAGCTCTGACAAACGCCTGCAGTTGATGCACAACGTACCACATACTGGCTCTCCTGTCGGGCGCCCTCATGCACATCCGTTCAACCAAGTCCCATTCGCGCTCGCTTAGAAACTGCGGACGCTTCTGTGGCAACACGGGCACCTTCTCATCCCCGAACATGGACACCCATTGACGAGTGTTGTAAATGGCCAAACCAAAGGCGAAAATGTCGTTCGGCACACTCCACGTGGGCACGTGCAACTCATGCTGGTTATCGTCGTCATTTGCGGCTGCCAAAGCCGCCAAGCTAAACATGTTGGAAACACCACGCTGCAACGAGGCCGACGTCTTCCTTTTGACGGGGACCAGTCCCAGTCCACTCAGCACACCACTGGACGTGACTTGGTGGCGCGCTAGTAGTCTGCTATCATCAAAGTTCTTGTATCCGAGCTCACGTTCGTGCAGATACTGAAGTCCAAGGGCCCATCCGAGCAATGGCTCCCACGACTGCGCATTTGCGCGGTTCGAAACCAAGGGCTCAGCAGGTTCATGCACGACGAATGGCTCTTTGCCGATATGGCAGGCACCGAGCATCTTGGCCACATGCGGATGATTCAGATCCGCCCACACGGTTGCCTGGCGCAGACATGCCTCCTCTTCCTCCTCCCAGGTCGTCGGATCTCCCGACCCCGTTTGCAAGACCTCTCCAGTCAGACACTTGCTCACTCGAACCGCATCCAGATAGTAGATCCCGCTCTCGCACAGAAGGTCGTTCGGGGACAAGAACCAGCTGGGAGGGTCCCCCACCAGCACGATCCCCGAGTACCGCACGACCTCATCGTACACGTCCGACATGACGTCCAGCTCGTCGGGGGTCAGGATGCTGTGGTACGTCACCAGATCGTGCTTCAGCAGCGTGAGCAGCTCCATCTGCTGCGTCTCGTCGCCCATGGCCTCCAGCAGACGCTGCTCGTCGCTTAGAATCTGCTGGAACCGGTGCACGCGCTCCTGGCGCTCGGAGCTCAGCTGCTCTCGCCACTGCGTGACCTCGGGCGTCTTCTCGAGCCCCATGACCTCCATGTACGACTCCACCACGCGCCCGAAGCGCAGCAGGATGTTCACGACGCGTCCGGTCGCCGCCAGCTTGAGCAGCACCCGCGTCTCGGACTCATAGGCGCTCAACTGGCCGCTGAGGTTCAAGCCCCGGCGGCAGACGGAGTTATTGCGCACGAAGTCAGTGCGCAGCGCCACCAGGTAGTCCCCAGTCGGTCGGGCGTCTTGATGACCTTCTGCGGGCGGTTGCTTCGGTGCCAGCGATTCGGCATCGTCGGGCGAGGGGGGAGGGATCAATCAGGAAATGGTCTCGACCGGCGGAGGTAGCAACTCATTATTGTCGTATGGGTACACAATTTCAGGGACTGAAAAGATCGCAGCAAAAAAAAGCCCGGGGAAGAGTGCAATTCAGGTTTACTTCAACTTGTCAATGAGGAGCGATGTGGCTTACAGCCACTGTGTCCGCATGGCGAGCAGCCTGGCCTCGGGAGGCGGGATTCGGAGACTTACATTGGCAACTTCGTCGATCTTGGCTCGGACCTCGAGCGTCAGCTTGTCGACGAAGTTGAGAGCGTCCAGGTTTTCGTCGAGCTGCGCCACGCTCGAGGCGCCCAGGATGACGGTCGAAACCCTCTTATTCGAGACGCACCACGCGATGGCGAGCTGGGCGAGTGTGCAGCCGATCTCTTGGGCGATCGCAGCGAGCTTGTCTGCCTTTGCAACTCTCTCCTCGAAGCTTTCGGCCACGTAGTTCATGTACGATGACATCGACAGGCGAGAGCCCTGCAGTCGAATGACCAAAGTCCGTGTACGTGTGAGATTGCAAGTACATATATGTTCAGGGATTCAGGGTCCTCAGGAGCAAGAAGCACTCACCTCAGGAATTCCTTTGCTGTATTTGCCAGTCAAGATCCCGAATGCGAGAGGGGACCATGTCGTAAGCCCATAGCCGTATTTCTGCAGATGCATAGCTGGATCAGTAAATGTAGTGACGACAAACAGGGAGTAAAAGTACACGTGCCTTGTACAGAACTTCGTAGTCGAGCTCGACGCGCGAGCGCTCCAGAATGTGATACTGCGGTTGATCGAAGGCCTGGCAAGCAGCGACTCGAAATGAACGTTAGCCACATTACCAAAGTATCCATCGCTAGCACAACTAAAACATTACAGATTACCGGACGAACGAGGCCAAGACGGTCGGCGATATCACATGCCTCGATGATATCGTTCGCACTCCATTCGCTGGTTCCCCAGTAGAACGCCCACCCCCGCTTGATCACGTAGTTCATTGCTCGCACGGTCTCCTCAATTGGCGTGCACGGGTCGGGTCGGTGGCAGAAAATGGCGTCGACGTATTCGAGCCCCAGACGCTTGAGCGAGGCCTTGGTGCCTTCCACGATATGCTTGCGACTCAACCCCTGCTCGTTGGGCCCGGCCTTCTGGTCACCGCCGTGCTTGGTGCCGAAGAAGATTTTCGTGCTCACGACCAGATCCCCTCGAGCCCAGACGCCCCTCTCAACGCCCGTTGCAATGATCTTCCCCATGAATTCCTCTGAATGTCCTCCAGCGTACGCCTCGGCCGTGTCGAAGAAGTTGACGCCTCGCTTGAAAGCCCGCTCCATGACGGCGTACGACTTCTCGAAATCCAACTGCGTGTTGAAGGTCACGAAGCTGCCGAACGAGAGCTGCGAGACGAGCAGGCCCGTGTTGCCCAGGAAACGGTACTTCATGCTGTTGCCCGCAGAGGCGGCAACGGTGGAGGAGGTTGACATGCTTTGGGATATCGCACACCAAAGCTGTGGTGATGATCTCTGGACCTTGGTCTGGGATGTCGAGGCTAAATGATAGGTCGCGCTGAAGCTGTACGGTGCTTGACACCTTGGCCACGACAAGCACCATTGCTTGTCCTGCATGACGCAGATTGTGCAGTAAGAATGCCGATTGTGTAGGTAGTTGTGGTGCGTCATTATTGCGTCTGTGGTGGCAATACGCGCGACGTTCATAATCGCCTGGAATGGATAATCGTTCGGACACCTGCCAGACAACGGCACTCGAAAGCAAAGCCTCCGTCAGTAGGGACGGAGGCTTTGCTTTCGAGTGCCGTTGTCGTTCATTCTTTCATTTGCCTCGTTCTGAACAAGCCACGTACACTTCAACCAATTCTCCCAAGCCCACAATGAGTGCTGTCACCAAGCCTGCACATAACATGAAGTACCGCTTCCTGGGCAACACGGGGCTGCTGGTGTCCAAGTTCGCATTCGGCAGCTTCGTGACCTTCAACACGCAAAATGACTTCGAGAAAATGTACGCCATCATGAAGCACGCGTACAAGAATGGTATCAACTTCTTTGACAACGCCAAGGCCTACGCGGACGGCGAGTCTGAAGTGTACATGGGCAAGATCATCAACACCGGGATCGAGCGGGGCTTGTGGTCTCGTGAGGATCTGGTCATCAGCACCAAGATCTTCTTCGGTGCGAAGATGTTCTCCGGTGGCGGTGGCCCGAACGACACGGAAGCACATCGTCGAGGCGTCGCCCAAGCGCTTTGGATTGGAGTACGTGGACTTGATCTTCTGCCACCGTCAAGATCCATACAGTCCCATGGAGGATATCGTTCGTGCGATGAACTACGTCATCGAGCAAGGGTTGGCGTTCTACTAGGGGACGAGCGAGTGGACGGCGCCGGAGATCATGGAGGCTTGCGAGGTGGCTGATCGCCTCGACCTCATTCGTCCGGTACGGTGAACAATTCATTTCATGCAGAATATCGGACACTTTTTTTCCATGCTAACATTGATCTGTTGAAGTGTTTGCAGGCCTTCGACCAAACCCGCTACAACATCGCTTTCGTGTGGCGTGAACTTGTATAAGAAATACAACTACGGAGTTACCGCCTTCCTACGCGTTGGCCGGTGGTGTGCTGACCGGTAAGTACAGCAATGGCATCCCCAAGGGATCTCGCGTCACCATCCCAGCGTTCAAGAAGATGATTGAGAACTGCCTCGACGAAATGACTGCGAAGGCCTTGCAACTCGCCCAAGTGGCCAACGAGGTGGGATGCACTCTGCCCCAGCTAGCAATCGCCTCGAGCGTATCGAACGAGAACGTATCGACGGTGCTACTGGGAGCTTCGCGAATCGAGCAACTGGATGAGAACCTCAAGGCTCTGGAGTTCGCCGACAAAATCACTCCAGAGATCTGAGCCAAGATCGACGCCATCGCCCAGTTCACGCCGGAGATTCCACAAGTTCAGGCGGTCGTGCACGATATGCGCAGCAAGTGGCTGCCAGGTCAGGTGGGAGGTGGAAGCTCAGGGATAGATAAGCGTTCCTAGGTTTTGATGACCAACCTCTTCTCGATGTTATTCACAAGCTATTAAATACTACTTCGTAGTAGCAGGTTACTATACGAGCATAGGTGCCGAGCAAGGTGGTGAGGTCGAAAGGGAGGAGTTCAACCGGCCCTCTCATTATTTTTGGTGCTGGAATCCAACCATCATTGGTTTGCTAACAATATATCGGAGCTGCAAGGAGTTCTTATGAAGGAGCCTCACCACCTGACCCTGCTGGAAGCATGCAGCGGCCATCTTCGCCAACGGTGTCGGGTCGGCATTTTTCCACACGCCGTTGGCGAACGAGTCGCAGTTTGTTTTCAGCCTTGTACAGTAGAATCCACCCCGGCGGAAGCAACTTGAAAGATGTACTCGACCAAGGTGCTCAACAAGAACATTGCCCAGAGCTACTTGACCATCGGTGACCCCTACCGAGATCCGCACCTCATTGAGGGTAAGCCCAATGACTAAACGTAGCCGGCGACCGTCGAGAAGCTCACCTTGTTAATCTTGCGGTTTCTCTCGTTGTTAGGCAAGAACTCGCGCCACAAGGGCAAGCAGATTCTCACCGTGCCAGCCAAGAACACGTGCAATGGCTCCGGGTACTTCGAGAAGAAGACGTACTCGTCCGATCCGTTGCAGGACAACACGGCGTACCTCAAGTCGCAGCCGATGGACGCGCGAAAGTCCGGCTTTGGCTCGAAGGACGCGAGCCGGCGGGACGAGTTCATGAGCCACGTGCGCACGGAGCAGTACCGCGAGACGCTGCACACGGAGATGAAGATCCTAGACAAGCAGAAGCAGAACGATCCGCCGGGCATGTTCGATGCGCTCGACTCGCTGAACCAGAACCACCACTTCCCTGAAGGTCTCCAGGAGACCAAGCACCTCTACGACATTGGGCGCTCGCAGAATACCGAGTTCAACCAGAAGTCGCACCGAGACACGTTCTACACGATGCGCATCGGCAACTCGCAGTACAAGCGCAACAACGGACCGTTCATGCTGTCATCCGAGTCTGTTGGGCTCGGAGCCGACGACGTGTCCGGAAATCGCCCGAACCCGAAGGGGGCCAGCACCAAGCAGTTCTACGACCACAGCCACCTGCACACTTAAACACTCCCGCTGGGAGCGCATTCTTCAGTATAAGCGGTATGATAACGAACTACATGTATGAAATGCATGCCCGTGCTTTTCTTGTAAACGTACACTCGACCGTAGCAAAAGGATCAGTTCATTCGTTACCTAGTACGAGGTATTCCCTTCCCTGATCTGCAGTCACGACGATGTTGGCAAATTAGTCGATGGCATGAGCCTTCTTGAGCCGGTCAACCAGCTCGCCAGATCGCAGCAATTCCTGCACGTTGTCGTTTCCGCCAACGCTCTTGCCCTTAATGAAGAGATTGGGCACGGTGGATTGACGCGTCAATCGGAACAGGAAAGCCTGGATGGCGGCGCCGTCCTCGCGAGTGTCCAGCTCGAACACAAGGGGCTTGGCGCCAAGTCCCGCCAGCGTCTCCTTGGTTTTCTTGCAGTACGGGCAGTACGACTTGCTAAATAGCACCAGTCCGTTCTGGTTGATAGCTGACCATACAATGTCTTCGGCGAGCGTGCCGCTCTTTTCCAACATGGTGCGGAGCGTTCCAGTCTGCTGCAGCTTCTGCACTTCACGCAGGCCGCCGATGTACTTGCCCTTGATGAACACAAGCGGGAGCGACTTGCGGCCCGTGAGCGCCTCCACCGCCTCCAGCTCGTACGGAATGTGGTTGGAGAAGCCAATCTCCTTGGTGCGCACCGTCGTGCGGTACTTGTGGAGCATCTTTTGCACCTCCTTCTTCTCGGGGCAGTCCTTCTCGGAGATAACGACGACGCTGTGCGGCGTCTCCAGCACGTACGTCAGCTCTTCAAGACGCATCTTGGCCTCGTAGTTGTCGTTCGACAATCTCTCGACGAACTCGACCTTCTCGAAGCCGATCTGGCGATCGCGGTCCTCCTTGGCCATGAAGCCGGACGACATCTTCTTGGAAATGAACTCGATGGTGTGCCAGCCTTCCACCACTCGCCCGAACGTCGTGTAACCCGGCCCGTCCTCGCTCGGCTGGTTCCTCTCTGTGTTGTCGTGCAGCATGATGGCGAACTCGGTGTTGCCCGAGTCCGACTTGTGGCTGCGGGCGATGACCACCATCCTCTCTGTGCTGGGCGCGCTGTACTCGACGGGCAGGTTGCCGATGGGCGACTTCTTGTCGAAGAGGAAGCCTCCTCCCTGCAGCACGAATTTGGGCTCGTTGTAGTAGAAGCCGGCGTCCTTGGTGTAGAAGCCGCCGTCCACGAGCTTCTTGAAGGCCTCCACGGTCTTGGGCGCGTGCTCCGGGTACAGGTCCACCGTGAAGGTGCCGAACTTGGTGGTGAACTGCACCATCGTCTTGTTGTGGAAGGGCGTGGAGAGCACCGGGTGCATCTGCGAGCTCGAGAACTGCCACACGTGCACGAGGATCATGACGCTGAAGAACGTCACGATGGCGTATACGAGCGGCGCGCCGAACCACGAGCTGGACGCGGCGGCGGGGCGGCGCCCAGCACCTCGAGCGCGAGGGGAGCGGCACGTCCGCCCTCTGCAGCGTTCACCTCCGCGTCGGCAGGCACGCGGCGCTTGCTAGCGGCGGCGTCCATGGAGATCGTCTAGCGTTGGTGCAATTCCAGAATGCTGCTACGTGTGCGTGTTGGGTAACTAGAAGTATCACCTGGAAGTTTTCGCCAGAGCCTGGAACTAGAACTTTTTCTGACCCCTGGAAATAGGGTATTTACACTTTATCGCCTGGACCGATGCAGCTCGCGGCCTTCGTGGATCGGGTCGGGGCGGCCATCGCCGGCCAGGATGGCGCCTCCCTGGCGCAGCTGCTGACTCTAACGGGAGGCTGCGCCGACACGGACCTGCGCGCGCTCTCGGCGCAGCAGGTGGCGCAGACGTGCCACAGCAAGCTGGCGCGCTTCGACACGTACGCCGAAGTGGTGGCGGGCATCATGCAGGCGCGCAAACACCTAGACGAGCAGCGCTTCGCCGACGCCTACAGCGCGCAGATCGGCGCCGTCATGTACGTAGCAGGACTGGGCCGACCCTAGGGCAAAACAGGACAGGATGCTGACCTGGTGGCGGTGGTGTGTCATTGTGTCATTGTTGGGTTGCAGCAAGTTCATGGAGGTGTTCAGAGAGGAGACCAACTGGGTCATGCCCTTCCTGCACGTGCTGTTCGTGGACACGCGGCTGCTGGCCACGAGGGTGAGTGGGTGGATAGAGCACCGATTTATCCAGCACCCGAGACTGATGAACGTTATCGTTCTCTTAGGCGGACCATGAGGCCTCGCAGAAGGCTGGGGACGAGATCCACGACAGCCTGCGCAGTGCCGAGCAGCATTTGAAGAAGGGTTTCGCCATGGCAGCCAACGACCGAGCCCCGCCCGAGCACAACAAGAAAATGGGCGCGCTGTTTATTGTGAACCAGCTCTTCAAGATTTACTTCAAGCTCAACATGATCCACTTGTGCCGCAACCTTATTCGAGCGGTGGAGGGCCCGGCGTTCCCCAAGTTTGAGCGCTTCAACAAGAGCGACAAGGTCACGTACCAGTACTATGTGGGCCGCATCTCCATGTTCGAGGACCAGTACCAGAAGGCGGAGACTTGCCTCGACTACGCGTGGAAGCACTGCCACCGTGGCAAGGCGCGCAACAAACGCATGATCCTGCAGTTCCTCGTGCCGGTGAAGCTGCTGCTGGGCGTGATGCCGTCCCCGAAGCTCCTGACCGACTACGCGCTGGAGGAGTACACAGGTCTCACGGACGCCATCCGCGATGGCAACCTGCACCTCTTTACGGAGTATCTGGCCCAGTACCAGGACAAGTTCATCCAGCAGGGCGTGTATTTATTGATTGAGAAGCTCCGCCTCTTAGTCCTGCGAAACCTGTTCAAGAAAGTGTGCGTGGCCATTACGATACACTCTGAGGAGGGTTTTACTCAGTGTTCACTTACTTATGTTCTGATTCCCTTTACGTCGACAGGTATCTGATCCAGCAGAACCACCAACTGCACATGCAGGACTTCCAGCTAGCACTGCACGTCGCCACGGGGCAGTCCATGGACATGGACGAGATCGAGTGCGTACTGACGAACCTTATCTTCAAAGGCTACATTAAGGGATATATGTCGCACACGAAGAAGATCCTCGTCGTCAGCAAGACCCAGCCGTTCCCTCCGATCGTGGATGTGTCGAGCTAGGTAGCAACTGGTGTGAAGCTGCCGTGCCACCAGGGACGGACTCGGACTACATAGATACACTCGGCAGCCAACACGACCGTTGGTTTTCATCTCGAGTTGATGCTTGACTTTCACTTTTGTACCATTGTTCGCATCATCGCTTCCAGCTCGACCCGGCGTGCCCGTTTGTACTCCTCGATGAGCTCCTCCCGCGTTTTGCCAGATACCTCACTCGCGCCGGACCCGACCAGTTTCAGAATCGACGCAGCTTTTACTTGCTCTGGTTGGGTTTGTGACTCTGAGCGACCAGCTTGGTGTGATTTAGCAAATGCATCGGCTCGACTTCGCCTACTGCCAGTGCTTGAATTGTCCGTTTGGCTGAGTGTCTCGGTCGGAGGTGACGGTGCTTGGCGTCTCACAGGGTTCCGTGCTGTAGGTTGCGATGTGGATTGGTCTGCAGCTGAATCTACGCGTGGCGGAGTTGGCGTCTTCTCTGTAAGTACAGGTAGAACGCGTTTCACCGGCACAGTATCGCGCTCGTTGGTAGTTGCACTCACTGTAGTGCCTCCTTCGCCACGTAACCCACTTCCGGGATCGGGTTGTGTCTCCCTCAATGGCGGTGGGATTCCGACAAGCTGTCGACGGAGTCTCGTTTCCACAGCCCATGACCTTGTCACCGTTGGTCGCCCTACAGCACAGAACGTTAGATAAGTATTGAGCAGAACAGCAACCTTAATGCCCAGTCATACACGTACGACTGGGATCTGTTGTATCAGTCGCAACAGGTGCACCAGTACCCGCGTTTTGCGCCTCCATTTCCTGTGTATGGTAGACATTGTTAGTATTTTGACTGGATTGTGCGTTTGCTGCTGTTACACGTACCGCCTCAAGCATCCAGTTTAAACGCGCTTCCTTCGATTGAAGCTGGTTTTCAAGAGTAGTAAGTTGGTCTCTCGGCTGATCACTCGCTTTGTTCGATCTGTTAGTTGTTCGTTCAATCGGCTCCTCGATCGAGTGATGCGACGGTGAATCCTGCCTGAGATGTCGCGCACTTGCACTGATTGCCGACTCCTCTCCCTGCGTTGATGTGGGCTTCAGCATTTGTCTCGCAGAAAACTGTTGCGGTGACATTCTCACGACAGTTCCACTGCTCATTTTCCCGCCTTTGCTGCTGATACGTTCGTTCCTGAGATTAAAAATGGGTGAAACACGTTCATGGATAACCAAATGCAAAGTGAGAATGCTAGATATGTCGTACCTTTCAGAAATACGTGAACGTTCAGATTGTAGTAGCAGCTCCTTCAAACGTCGATTTTCTTCGACGAGTGCAGCATTGGCGTCTTTAGATGAGACCCCTGCTGCTTCATTGGGCCTCTGGTTTGCCTTTCTTAGTAGCTCTCGAAGACGAGTGACTTCGGCCTGGGAAGTAGATAGAGTTATCACGCAATTGAACACAAGCACAGATCATGCTTGGTACCTACACGCATGGCTTGGATTTGACGTTCGTAGTACAGTCGCTGCTCACCAAGCATTTCGTTGCTGAACAAGCTCCGTCGAATGGGCCGACATCGAATGGCTTTCAGACGTTCAGCGAACCGTAAGGTAGCAAAAGACTCCTCCAGACTTCCCTTCGAGGGGCTGATCGTTACGACGAATGCTGTTCGCCCTGAGCCTTGCAGACATGGTTGGAGCAAGCGCGTTAAAACGGAGTCTCGGAACGGGACGTGTGAGCGTTCTTTCTGGGTTAGAGCCATCACGCAGTTTGTCAACGCCGACAGACTTTTGTTAATCGAGGATAGCTCGCTCGCGTATTTGTCAGTAAGATCACTCCCGTTCACGTGCCACTTTTCCGATCCTCTGCAAACAAACAATTCGCGTTTGGTCAGTGAGTACTCACACCTTGTCGAGCTTCTCGGAATGCAAAACCTTACGCTAGATCGACGAAAAAAAGCCTCGAAAGACGCGTCTTCTTGGAGCTTGGTTTGTTGGACTCATCGTTTGCGAGACTTCTGCGTAGTGTAATCTGGAATACCGCGTGTCCTCGGCTGCTAAACTGGTTGTAGAAGTTGTCTCGAACTTCTCGATGCAATGAGCCCTGGGTCCATCCATGTCCACGTCAGAGCCATTATGCGTTTGTCTACGAATTGTCAACACGTCAACCCTCACCTCGCGAAAAGCCTGCAGCAACTCAGCATCGTTGCTCACGCTGCGCGACGTCATACCGTCAACAAACACTGATCCATCTAGCTTTTGTCGGATTTGGAGGCTTTTTGCTTCCTTTGCACTGACTGCGCTATTCCAGCGAGCACGCTGCGGTAATGATCCATTGGTAGCTGCGATGGCCTTGGCATCTGGAGATTGATTGCCCTTGCCGTTGGCTGGCGCGTCTGGGGAGAGGATATCGTAGATCTTCTCGTTGTATATCTGTCATATGCAAGAGAGCGCGTTACATGAAAGGCAGTCGCGATAGAAGTTACTTCAGTCCACCTCACCCCACCTCGATAAATGAGCAATAGACGCTGAACGAAGCCCCTGCAGCTCGTTCTTCACGTTCAATCTCGGCAAACAATCTCTTAATGCTCCTTGGGACGACTCCATGGCTCGCCGGAATGGGGCCAAATACATCATTATCCGTGGCCTCGTCACGCTGAAGCCCGCTCATTGCTGGCTCACGCAGTTGTATTGGCGTGAGTCCCAGATATCTACAGCTATATCACTTCAAACAGTAAGTATGACTTACTATACGTTTTCCCCGTTCCGGTTTGGCCACTACATCCGCGACGACGCTCATACAACATTAGACTGGAAAAGGAACATGGCGATAGTGGCACACATTCACAACTTACTACGCAAATACGCTGCAGTCGAAGCCAGTAATAAGAGCGTCCACGCATTCTACCATCGCCGGAGCACAGAGTAAAACTTATTGCCTTGGTAACACTCTGTGAACCCCGCAAACGCATGCCAGACGTACCAGCCACACTGTGATACACGCTGTCTTGCGTGGCTCCGGTGGCAAATACAGCGTCGGCCTTGAGAATCTTCAACTGGCCATTCTTCTCCCACATCACTTCGTTTTCCTGTCGTAGTAGGTCACACACACACCGTTAGCTCAAAAGTACACCCTCGTGCGTATTCGTGTTACCTGGATAGTTATCGTTGCTGGAACACTAGTGTCGGGCCTGTTGTCTGTTGTTGTCTTTGGCCACGACTCCTCATTTGCCTGAAGAGGTCTCACACGGACGACAACTTTCATCTTCTCTCCCCGGTTTCCGCTTGGGTTGTTGTCCGCCTGAGAGACCGCATCGTCATTGTCAAGTGTAGCGGATCCATGAGACTTGATGCCGCTGACCATGCTTGTCAATTACAGCGGCAGTAGGCGAACACGGTGCTCGCTTTGACCCTGACTTCACTTCAACTCATCAGTTACATGTACTTACCTCCTACATCATGCAGTTCCGATATGAAAATAGATGCTAGCATGCCCAGCAAAGAGGGGATGAAGATGTGCGCTCACTGATGAGCTCTACTATATCATCAAGTTGCGTGCTGTACCATACCCCAGAAGGCAGCGTGGCAAATGTTCTCGCGAACATATTCACGGATCGCAATATCTGAACCACTTCAACTTGCTCGTTAGAAATGGCTACATTGCATTTAGAAACGTTTTGTTTGGCGCAAAAATGTACCACTAAGGACCCATACTCATTCTAAGTGTCAAGCACCGAAACGGGCCAAAAGTGCAGCAATGCTTGCCAATGATGCAGCGGCATGAAGAAGAGCTGCTGCATTCCACAACGCGCGATGAGGACATTGACCATGAAGGCTGGAGGGCGACGCGCCAGCGTCGTGGTTGGGCCACTCGGCGGCCAATCAAAGGCGCCAGTATGCGACAAGAGACCGTGAGCACAAGTTGAATACTGTTGCCCTCGCCCCGAATGGCTCGGCATGACACGGCTCGGGTGGCACCGGCCTGTTCGAGCTGCGGCACCGGCGGCGAGCTATCGTTTGCTCATGACCGACAGCATGGCGCCGCTGCGCGTCTGCGTCTCCAACGGCGTCCGTGACCGCTTCCCTTATTAAAATCAATCGGGTTGTTTGTCCGCCCCTGCCATGACGACACCGGAGAACTCGAGCGCGACACGGAGGGGAAACGAATGGAGACCTCCGCCCGACGCCAAAGTCTTTGCGCTCTGGGCGCGCCATCGTGCAATCAATCCGCACTCCGCGCTCGGTGACGTGTTGCCAACAAGGACAAGTACAGATTCCGCCCTCACTTCCGTCACCCAAATCAGTTGATAACCTGATAGCTGCTTATAATATTATTTTATAGGGTAAATGCTCCCGCCGCCTTGTTTTGAAATCAAACTGAGCGCGCGAAAATGGACCTGCAGATACCTCCCGCGTTTGCACTACACTAGACACTTCACAAACTGCCTCCTACCTCGCAAGCAGCACCCAAGCCTGCCCTCCCACTCAAGCCTACCCTCCTACGATCGACATGGTGCGTTGGTTGACCATCGGACAGAAGCGCGAGCTGATCGCTAAAGCGGCCGAGTGTCCGGCGCTGTCGGAACCCTGCAGCTACGAAGGCAGTGTCCGTGTGGACGAGGTCATTATGCGAGCCTCTGAACTTCACTTCTAAGACGTAATCTCCTTATATAATAAATATCACTCTAGTACCGTAACAGTGGCACTGCCTGACGGAAGTGAGGGCGGAATCTGTACACATCCTCGCCCCGGCCGTGTCCCAGTCGCGCGTTGCTCTTGCAACCAAGCGGGACAAGAGCCAACCAGATCCGCGCACCAAGCAGAAGTCCGCCACGTACCCGGCTCGGCCGGCGTCTCACTGCGGCCGCCTCGGCCAAGACGAATCTCGGCGGCGGACGCTTGTCAATGGCAACCGATGTGAGCCTCGCCGTGATGACCTCATTTCCGAATTGGCCCTCCAAGCCTCAAGTTCCTGAAAACAAGCCCTCCCTCTCTCTACAATGGTGTCGATTGTGTCCATCAAGGCCCGCCAGATCTTCGACTCGCGTGGCAACCCGACCGTCGAGGTCGACCTCGTCACGGAGCTCGGCGAGTACCGCGCCGCCGTCCCCAGCGGAGCCTCGACGGGCGAGTTCGAGGCCCTGGAGATGCGCGACGGCGGCAAGGCGTACATGGGCAAGGGTGTGCTGAACGCCGTGAAGAACGTGAACGAGATCATCGCCCCGCTCTCATCGGCAAGGACGTGACCAAGCAGGCCGAGCTTGACCGTTTCATGGTCGAGGAGCTCGACGGCACGCAGAACGAGTGGGGCTGGTGCAAGAAGAAACTGGGCGCCAATGCCATTCTGGGCGTGTCACTCGCGCTGTGCCGCGCCGGTGCCGCCGCCAAGAAGCAGCCCTGTGGCAGTACATCGCCGACCTGGCCGGCAACCCGACGCCGTGCCTGCCGGTGCCGTCGTTCAACATCATCAACGGTGGCTCGCACGCCGGCAACAAGCTGGCCATGCAGGAGTTCATGATCCTGCCCGTGGGTGCCACGAGCTTCACGGAGGCCATGAAGATCGGCTCGGAGGTGTACCACAACCTGAAGAAGGTGATCAAGGGCCGCTACGGCCTGGACGCCACGGCCGTGGGCGACGAGGGTGGTTTCGCGCCCAACATCCAGTCGAACGGCGAGGCCATCGACCTGATCGAGGAGGCCATCAAGGCCGCCGGCTACACGAACCAGGTGCGTCTGGGCATGGACGTTGCCGCGTCGGAGTTCTACACTGGCGCCGAGGACGCTCGCTACAACCTTGACTTCAAGAACGAGAACGCCCCCGAGTCGGAGAAGATCTCTGCCGACAAGCTGCAGGAGGTGTACGAGGGCTTCATCGCCAAGTGCGCTGGCTCGAGCAAGATCGTGTCGATCGAGGACCCGTTCGACCAGGACGACTGGGCTTCGTGGGTGAAGTTCACGGCCAAGGTCGGCGAGGACGTGCAGATCGTGGGCGACGACCTGACGGTGACGAACCCTACGCGTGTGAAGAAGGCCATTGAGCAGAAGGCTTGCAACGCTCTTCTGCTGAAGGTGAACCAGATCGGCAGCATCACGGAGTCGATTGAGGCCGTGACGATGGCGAAGAAGGCTGGCTGGGCCATCATGGCGAGCCACCGCAGCGGTGAGACGGAGGACACGTTCATCGCCGACCTGGCTGTGGGTCTGAGCGCTGGCCAGATCAAGACTGGCGCGCCGTGCCGTTCGGAGCGTCTGGCCAAGTACAACCAGCTTCTGCGTATCGAGGAGGAGCTTGGCGCCAAGGCCCGCTACGCCGGCGAGGACTTCCGCAACGTCGAGAAGCTCGGCAAGTACGCCTCGTTCTAAGTGTCGGGCGCCACCACTAGAAAGATGCACGCACTTGTGCGTATAGTTTTGTCAATTCGTTCCAGTATTGCGGGCGTCGTAAGGCGTAATGGTACCTGTAATTAGTGGACATAGATTTTATGCTCTCATTTGTATTGCCCATGTTGAAGCTGTCTGATTTCATGGTAATACTGACGTGGCACCATTTGAATGGTAATGGATTGCCGCAGGGGAGGATCTTCGCCTCGACTTCAGTTACGCGCCATAGCCAGTTGCATTGGAGCGTCACTACCAGGTACAGTAGGCGTATTAGGCCGGTTGAATTGTGTAGCTGCGAAAAGGGAGCAGGCGTGAGCCTCGTTGTCGCCCGACCCACTACATGTAGTAAGGAGGCGAGGGGCCAAGCCTCGGAGTCGGAGGACACACCTTCAGCGCCGATGATGACGCCAGCTGTGCTGGAATTGGAACCTCTCATGGCGGCGGCCGACACTGCTGCATTGCCGCGCAGCGCAATGTGTGCCTTGGTACCAATTCAGCGATACAGTGTACTATGTCCGATTGGGACTCCAAAGAACCGAGGCTGCCCGAGACGAACTCACAACGTCCTTGGCGCCGTTGGCTGCGTTGGAGACATTCTCGCCAAACTGTTGTGCGCTTGCTTGCACCAAGCAGACCCCAACAAGGTGCATGGCTTCGTTTACTCACAAAAATCATTGTCGACGAGGATAATCGAACCAGCTCTGGCCCAGTCGCGCGTTGCTCTTGCAACCAAGCGGGACAAGAGCCAACCAGATCCGCGCACCAAGCAGAAGTCCGCCACGTACCCGGCTCGGCCGGCGTCTCACTGCGGCCGCCTCGGCCAAGACGAATCTCGGCGGCGGACGCTTGTCAATGGCAACCGATGTGAGCCTCGCCGTGATGACCTCATTTCCGAATTGGCCCTCCAAGCCTCAAGTTCCTGAAAACAAGCCCTCCCTCTCTCTACAATGGTGTCGATTGTGTCCATCAAGGCCCGCCAGATCTTCGACTCGCGTGGCAACCCGACCGTCGAGGTCGACCTCGTCACGGAGCTCGGCGAGTACCGCGCCGCCGTCCCCAGCGGAGCCTCGACGGGCGAGTTCGAGGCCCTGGAGATGCGCGACGGCGGCAAGGCGTACATGGGCAAGGGTGTGCTGAACGCCGTGAAGAACGTGAACGAGATCATCGCCCCCGCTCTCATCGGCAAGGACGTGACCAAGCAGGCCGAGCTTGACCGTTTCATGGTCGAGGAGCTCGACGGCACGCAGAACGAGTGGGGCTGGTGCAAGAAGAAACTGGGCGCCAATGCCATTCTGGGCGTGTCACTCGCGCTGTGCCGCGCCGGTGCCGCCGCCAAGAAGCAGCCCCTGTGGCAGTACATCGCCGACCTGGCCGGCAACCCGACGCCGTGCCTGCCGGTGCCGTCGTTCAACATCATCAACGGTGGCTCGCACGCCGGCAACAAGCTGGCCATGCAGGAGTTCATGATCCTGCCCGTGGGTGCCACGAGCTTCACGGAGGCCATGAAGATCGGCTCGGAGGTGTACCACAACCTGAAGAAGGTGATCAAGGGCCGCTACGGCCTGGACGCCACGGCCGTGGGCGACGAGGGTGGTTTCGCGCCCAACATCCAGTCGAACGGCGAGGCCATCGACCTGATCGAGGAGGCCATCAAGGCCGCCGGCTACACGAACCAGGTGCGTCTGGGCATGGACGTTGCCGCGTCGGAGTTCTACACTGGCGCCGAGGACGCTCGCTACAACCTTGACTTCAAGAACGAGAACGCCCCCGAGTCGGAGAAGATCTCTGCCGACAAGCTGCAGGAGGTGTACGAGGGCTTCATCGCCAAGTGCGCTGGCTCGAGCAAGATCGTGTCGATCGAGGACCCGTTCGACCAGGACGACTGGGCTTCGTGGGTGAAGTTCACGGCCAAGGTCGGCGAGGACGTGCAGATCGTGGGCGACGACCTGACGGTGACGAACCCTACGCGTGTGAAGAAGGCCATTGAGCAGAAGGCTTGCAACGCTCTTCTGCTGAAGGTGAACCAGATCGGCAGCATCACGGAGTCGATTGAGGCCGTGACGATGGCGAAGAAGGCTGGCTGGGCCATCATGGCGAGCCACCGCAGCGGTGAGACGGAGGACACGTCCTGGCTGTGGGTCTGAGCGCTGGCCAGATCAAGACTGGCGCGCCGTGCCGTTCGGAGCGTCTGGCCAAGTACAACCAGCTTCTGCGTATCGAGGAGGAGCTTGGCGCCAAGGCCCGCTACGCCGGCGAGGACTTCCGCAACGTCGAGAAGCTCGGCAAGTACGCCTCGTTCTAAGTGTCGGGCGCCACCACTAGAAAGATGCACGCACTTGTGCGTATAGTTTTGTCAATTCGTTCCAGTATTGCGGGCGTCGTAAGGCGTAATGGTACCTGTAATTAGTGGACATAGATTTTATGCTCTCATTTGTATTGCCTATGTTGAAGTTGTTTCATTTAAGGATACTAAAGTGACGTGGCAGTTCCATTCCATTTGAATGGACGGGAATAGGTGCCAAGAGCGACTGTGATGCACTGGGCCACCTTAGAATTGCGTTCATGTCGTAGCTGCGGGGAGGGAGCAGGCGTCACTCCCGGTTTTGCTAGATTTGGCTGACATTCGATGCCACAAAGGACCGAGAGGTCTAACAAGCCTCGAACACACCATCACTCCCAACTGTGCTGGCATTGGAATCACTCGTGGTGGCGGCCGACACTGCTGCAACGCCGCGCGTAGCAAACTCAGCGTTCCTATGTCCGACAGAGTCGAAGCTGCATGTGGCGAACCAAGTGGTGCTTGCATGGTCTTTTCCCAAGAAAGCAAGCTCGGTAGCGCGCGTGGGGAATCTCCACTGGAGATCCCTAACGCATCGTCCGTGGATCATAGCGAAGATGCAGCGTACTCGCCAAGCGAGTTGTTCACGCCCCGTTCCCACAGCTGCGTGGCTTCATTCGCAGACAAGCAGAATCGCATCGACGAGACCAGAGCAGGAATGCTGAAAGCTTCGCCACTGCGGCGTGGCTCGTTGCTGAGACAGCGATCCCCGCATTTGACAAGCGTCGCCGGAACGCTTTAACGCCGCTGTCTTTGCTTCCTCACCGTGGTTTAGCCGTGAAATCAAGCCGCCAATGCGAGTCTTGGCCCTTATGCACACGCTGCCTCGGCCCTCTTGGCCATGCCGGTCATAAACGCCGCGGCGCGAGGCGTCGCAAGAGACACGCGCCGCCCAAGCAGCGCCTAGGCATGAGCCTATCTTAGGACACTACGCACACGTTAATCTAGGCCCTGATGTATCGGCCCCTTCGGAGACCGCAGCGCTATCTACACCAGACTGCAACACCCAGAATGGAGCAGCAACTTATTCATATTCACATCTGCATATTCGCCACCTTGCTTACTGCTCAATACGGGTCTCCATGACGCGAAAACCGGAGGCTACAAGCCATTTCTAAGCCGTTTCTATCAGACTACATAACCTTAAACTAGGGCAGATCATCATAGAAAGCCCCCACTTCGAGGAGGGGCGAAAGATCGGAGGGGGTGAGGGAAGGGAGATTCGCGAGCCAAAACGGAGAGGCTCATTTCCGAATTGGCCCTCCAAGCCTCAAGTTCCTGAAAACAAGCCCTCCCTCTCTCTACAATGGTGTCGATTGTGTCCATCAAGGCCCGCCAGATCTTCGACTCGCGTGGCAACCCGACCGTCGAGGTCGACCTCGTCACGGAGCTCGGCGAGTACCGCGCCGCCGTCCCCAGCGGAGCCTCGACGGGCGAGTTCGAGGCCCTGGAGATGCGCGACGGCGGCAAGGCGTACATGGGCAAGGGTGTGCTGAACGCCGTGAAGAACGTGAACGAGATCATCGCCCCCGCTCTCATCGGCAAGGACGTGACCAAGCAGGCCGAGCTTGACCGTTTCATGGTCGAGGAGCTCGACGGCACGCAGAACGAGTGGGGCTGGTGCAAGAAGAAACTGGGCGCCAATGCCATTCTGGGCGTGTCGCTCGCGCTGTGCCGCGCCGGTGCCGCCGCCAAGAAGCAGCCCCTGTGGCAGTACATCGCCGACCTGGCCGGCAACCCGACGCCGTGCCTGCCGGTGCCGTCGTTCAACATCATCAACGGTGGCTCGCACGCCGGCAACAAGCTGGCCATGCAGGAGTTCATGATCCTGCCCGTGGGTGCCACGAGCTTCACGGAGGCCATGAAGATCGGCTCGGAGGTGTACCACAACCTGAAGAAGGTGATCAAGGGCCGCTACGGCCTGGACGCCACGGCCGTGGGCGACGAGGGTGGTTTCGCGCCCAACATCCAGTCGAACGGCGAGGCCATCGACCTGATCGAGGAGGCCATCAAGGCCGCCGGCTACACGAACCAGGTGCGTCTGGGCATGGACGTTGCCGCGTCGGAGTTCTACACTGGCGCCGAGGACGCTCGCTACAACCTTGACTTCAAGAACGAGAACGCCCCGAGTCGGAGAAGATCTCTGCCGACAAGCTGCAGGAGGTGTACGAGGGCTTCATCGCCAAGTGCGCTGGCTCGAGCAAGATCGTGTCGATCGAGGACCCGTTCGACCAGGACGACTGGGCTTCGTGGGTGAAGTTCACGGCCAAGGTCGGCGAGGACGTGCAGATCGTGGGCGACGACCTGACGGTGACGAACCCTACGCGTGTGAAGAAGGCCATTGAGCAGAAGGCTTGCAACGCTCTTCTGCTGAAGGTGAACCAGATCGGCAGCATCACGGAGTCGATTGAGGCCGTGACGATGGCGAAGAAGGCTGGCTGGGCCATCATGGCGAGCCACCGCAGCGGTGAGACGGAGGACACGTTCATCGCCGACCTGGCTGTGGGTCTGAGCGCTGGCCAGATCAAGACTGGCGCGCCGTGCCGTTCGGAGCGTCTGGCCAAGTACAACCAGCTTCTGCGTATCGAGGAGGAGCTTGGCGCCAAGGCCCGCTACGCCGGCGAGGACTTCCGCAACGTCGAGAAGCTCGGCAAGTACGCCTCGTTCTAAGTGTTTCTTGCACATCCTAATTGGGCAGTAGCTCTCACTACAAGGGAGAGGTTAAGCTCAACACGTATACCACAGTTCTAGTTTCTTTTTATTCGGGCTTTATGCGCTCCATTCTATTGCTGAAAATGTTCGGTAGCATGTCATTTTGTCAGTCGGCCCTTCTTCATTGTGCTGGCTTGGGTACGGAAGGCCGAGTAGTGAGCAGTGCCGCCGTAGACCTTCTTGTCCGGTGCGAAAACGGTGAACAGGTCGGAGGTAGACTGCTGCTTGGGCGTGCCGTACGTGGCAAGCCAATGCTTGAGGCTTGTGATCGTGGTGCCGGTGTGGCCAACCTCGTGTCCTTCGGCGCTCTTCTCTATCTTCTCAGTGAGCTGGTCGATCTGCTTCTGCAGATGCACGATTTGCTCCTGAAGTCGCTGCATCTCGCCCGAACGCAGGACATTTTTCAAGTTATCGGGCTGCTCGTAGTACGCAAAGTATCCGGGTCGCTTGGACGCAGTGATGGCAGCCTCCAGGTTCTTGCACGTCTTGCGAGACACTTCGTTGAACCCCCCAGGAGCTGACAGCACACAATACCAGGTCATTATACTACAGCTAGAGTACGTTACTATGGATATTGCGCACCGTCAAGGAGCTCATTGAGCTTGGCGGCCTTGGCCTTCTGCTGCTCGAGCAGCTCGACCTTCTTCTTCACGAGCTCCTGCGTCAGCTCCATCGTAAATGCCCAACTGCAACCAGCCCTTGACCTGTTCCTCCTAGAGCGAACGCAGCAACAATAACCCGCCATCCCGAAGGTAGAGGCTTCGGCCGTGACGAATGACCTGCATTCGTCCTCGAGTCTGGCTGGCCTCATCCTCGCAGGCAAAAAATAGCACAAGTACCTGTACCCAATCCAAACTTCAACTATAGCCCAATCTTCACTGTTTTAGGATCCATTACTCTTATTTTGGGCGCTGTATCAACTCTGGTATGTGGACGACGGTGTCCGCGCGAGCTGCTAGATGCGCCCGCGTCGTGCAGCCCCAGCGCTCGCCCTGCAGCCTCCTTGCTGCTCAATTATCCACAGTTAAAACCACACCCCAAAATGAGCTCGACACTTCTGTGTCGGCTGTGAACTTCGCCGAATTCGTGCGCAAGTGCGGGTTGTCCAAGAAGAGGCTGCACCAGGTGCTGTTTCCGCTGCATAATGGTACGCTACGCGCTTTCCATCCTTTTGCGAGACGAGTGTAAATGATATGGTACTTATGCGCACTTCTTACAAGGTCGAAGCGCTCCAGTGGGCGAGTTCCCAATTGCAGTGGCCGTCTCCGGCGGCGCTGACAGCATGGCGTTGATGCTGCTGCTCAGAGAGTACCTGCAGAAGAATCGCATCAAGACCCCGCTTCTGGCAGTCACAGTGGACCACCAGCTACGTACTGAGAGCAGCCGAGAAGCACTGGAGGTTGCCAAGATCTGTGCCAAGCGTGGCGGCATCACGCACGTCACGAAGGTGTGTCACTGGCACTCTGAAGAGGAAGTAGCAGGACCGAAGGATCCGTCGAGGCCGGCGAAACCGCGCGAGAGCAAGATGGAGGAGCAGGCGAGGCACTATCGATATGGCTTGTTGAAGCAGGTGTGCGAAGAGTACCGGGTGCGCTGCTTGTTCGTAGCACACAATCTCGGCGACCAACTGGAAACGACGCTTTTCCGCCTCGGACGGGCCAGCGGCGTCAACGGACTCGCAGGCATTGCGAACCAAGTACCGTTCCTCTCTCTCGACGACTCGGCAAGCAGCACAGATGACAGTAAGTCCGCGGAGGCGGTGACACTTGTCCGGCCGCTGCTGTCCGTCACCAAGGACCAGCTGATAGCAACCTGCGAGCGATTTCAGCAGACATGGATACACGACCCGTCCAACGACGACCTTGTGTATGACCGAGTTCGCATTCGTCAGGTAGTTTTGATGAAGAATATCTCGAGAATGGCGTTGGGTAATGGGAAACTGATCGCGGTGGAGTTCTGTTTTGAGCAGGAACTCCAGCGGGTGGAAAGAGAGCACGGACCTGACGTCCTGGACTTGTTCTCCAAGTTCCAGCAGACCGCAGAGAAAGCCAAGAAAGAGTTTGCACGGATCGGTACGTACATTGACCAGGGCTTTTCATGAATAAGTAGTTGCCTAACTGGTAGTACCTTTCTGCGTGGGCACTATCGACAGAGCGCACTATGCTTCGGAAGTACACCGTGACGTGGGAGCCAGACGTGGTGGTCGTACGCATGACTGTTTTCCGTGACCCCGCCATGTTCGACGAGCTGCTTTACCGTTTACTTTCGATTATCATTATGGACGTTGGAAACAAGGACGCGCCCCCGCGACTGGCGTCTGTAGCTCGCCTTGCAGCCGACATCCACCGACTGGAAACTGGCAAGCAGATCACACTCGGCGGGTGTCGGGTACGTTTCTCAATACTTAACCTTAAGCTGGGGAGCAATATCTGCCAACCTAACGTTATGACATTGTGTTCGGCAGATCAAGAAGACAACAAAGGGCCGTCGACTGGAGTTCAAACCCGAGCGTAAGAAGAACTGATCACTTGCAGGCCAACAGCAGGGCCTACATAGCACTTCAACCAAATACCGGTATTTAGCCAATATACCGGTACTTTGATGAAAATCGATGGCGGCGACGTGCTCATTGTTGAACGCGACGTCTAACGTGTACACATCATGGGCAAGAAGTCTGATCCGACCGAGGTGGCGCCCGTGCCCGGGTTCTTCGGCCACGTGGTGAAGCCTGGCCAGCCGCTCAAGTGGTCCAATGAGGTCGAGGACTTCTGCATGCAGCTTAACTCGGCCGCGCTGGGCGCCGACGCGACCAAGGGCCGCTCCACGCTGTCCGTGGTGGCCAAGACGTCCAAGATTGCGCTGTGCACGCTGACGCCCGAGGTGGCGGAGCAGTGGAACTTGACGCAGACGTTCACGCCCATGGACGGCGCTATCGAGTTCGTGGTGGACGGCCCGAACGCCATCCACCTCACGGGCTTTATCGAGGTCGAGGACGAGGAGGATAGCGGCGACGAGCACGACTTCGACGACTTGGCCAGCGACGAGGAGGAGATGATGGTGTTTGGCGGTGACGATGAATCGAGCGACGACGACGTGGACGAGAACGAGGAAGAGGAGAGGGAGCTCAACGACGAGGCCAAGAAGAACCGCTTCGAGGTGCTCGAGGAGCGTGTCCACAGCGACGCGCCCGAGTCGAAGAAGAAGTCCCCCAAGAAGGAGGACCCCAAGAAGGAGGAGGCTAAGAAGGAGACGAAGAAGGAGGCTGCTGCAAAGAAGGCGGCGGCCTTGGCCGCTGCTGAGGTGGAGAAGAAGGCCAAGGAGGAGAAGGAGGCCGAGAAGAAGAAGGCCAAGGCCGCCAAGCAGGCGGAGAAGGAGAAGAAGACCGCCGAGAAGCTGGCCGAGGTGACCGCGAACAGCGCCAAAAGCAAGAAGCGCGCTGCCCCGCCGATTCTGTCGAGGTCCCGAAGAAGGCCAAGGTCGCCACCCGTGTGCACAAGGGCGTCACCATCGAGGACATGTACGTTTTGGAGTTGGACTTGCTTCGTTTGTGGGCATGCTGATTGACGCGTATGGTGTTTACTTTTTCTCAAAATTGCAGTGCTGTGGGCAAGGGCCGCCCCGTGATGCGTGGCCGCAAGGTGGGCATCGTCTACCGCGGCCGCCTGACCAACGGCAAGCAGTTCGACGCGACGCAGAACCGCAAGAAGCCGTTCACGTTCCGCCACGGCATCGGCGATGTGATTAAGGGCATGGACATCGGTATCGAGGGCATGCGCGTGGGCAGCAAGCGTACGATCACCATCCCGTCGAAGCTCGGCTACGGCCGCGAGGGCTCCCCGCCAGTCATCCCGAGCAACGCCGACCTTATCTTCGAGATCGAGGTCGTCAGCGCATAGGCCGCTGCAACGCTATGTACTGGGCTGCTACAGTTCGCTGCTGTAGGCTATTGATACAACTACAAGAGGCAAATAGAGCAAGCTTTGCTGTGCATCACATCGCTCGTTTAACACTTGTGCACTCGAGCAAGAGCGTCTTCACCACCGCTTACAGTGCTAGTCGTACACGAGCTTTGTTGGTCGACACGGCTCGTTGAGCGGTTTCAGTCGGGAATCGTTAATGGCACCCCCGATTTTCGTATTCGCACCCCATTTGTACCAAAACCACGGTACATCGTTTCTATACTGAATTATTTCTAACCGCCCTGTGCTATCATTCCGAAACACAACACCGAGACCAACAAGCCAAAGAGTCACGCAAGACCGCGGGCCCACCGCCACCAGGACGAGGCGCGGGCGCTGACGCCGGCGCCACCAGGACCAGCCAGACGCAGTGTGCGGCCGGCGCCACTAGGACCAGCCAGACGAGCGAGACGCCGGCGCCACTAGGACCAGCCAGACGAGCGAGAAGCCAGCGCCACCAGGACCAGCTAGACGAGCGAGACGCCGGCGCCACCAGCATCAGCAAGACGCAGTGTGACGACGACGCCACCAGAACCAGCAATACAAGGGAGACGCCGGCGCCACCAGACGTCGCGTGCACGACCAGGACCATGAGGATACCAGGACCAGCAAGACGCAGTGTGAGGCCGGCGCCACCCGTGTGAGGCCGGCGCCACCAGGGCCAGCCAGACGAGCGAGAATCCGGCGCAACTAGGACCAGCCAGACGCAGAGTCGTGGCGTGCATCCAGCACGACGTCATGGGGACCTGCGCCATGTACGTGTAGCCGCTGAAGACGCCCGGCAACCATGTAGAGTCGGCGCCTGTACCCGAAGAGGGCACGCAGTCGGACAGTACGCAGGTGAAGACCTTGAAGCTCCACGGGATGGAGATCACGCTGCAGACTATAAGCTGCGGGCGAGAGTGACGAGTAGATGAAAGAAGGCCTCCATCGCTGCTAGCTGTACCAGATAGAGTTGGACGACGTTTATGCCCAAGTACAAGATCTGCACGTCGCTGCTCGACTCGCTGCATGAGCACTGAAAGATGGAGGCGATACGTGGTGTGTTCGTGTCGAAGCTACAGAAGAAATACGAGGATAAAAGCTATGATAAGAAGTAAAAGATCTTATATACTTCAAGTAAAAGTTATGGGAAGTTTTCAATATCGGCTAACATGTATGGCGTTTCCTGAGTTCGTTCCAACGTTTCGGAGAGAGGAGGCATAGTTGGTGTTATCTCGTGAGCCGATGGGTCTCGTCGAGTGCCTCTTTTTCCAGATCCCTTCGTCTTTTTCTTTTTTCTCGAGTTCGTTTCAGCGCGAGCAGCTCGACGATCAGGAATCCGGAGTGGGGCAAGTACTACAGGAGGCCGCGCAGGTTTAGCACTTGAGCGTTTAATCCACCAGTGTGGGTGGAAATTCTCAGGCTTCAGTACTGCATTTTCAGAGAGTTTGTGAACGCAAGGAATGCCCATCGTTTTTGAAAAGACACCTGTGCACGGGCCTTGACGAATTCGTCGCTTTTGTTCAACACATTCCTCAAGTGCATGCGCGTGAATTACACCTTGCACATCCCGAAACAATTCTGGATCCAACATTCTCAGACTTTTGACGTGAGAATCCGACAACTGCTGATGGTGTCGATGAATTGATAACTCCCACCAAGTCGTCATCCTCTGGTACAGTGTGAGTAAATCACCCTCGGAGTTATTGAGCCATTTTTTCAGCGATGAATGGTATCCTTCAGCACGGGATGTTGCCTGAAGCCCAAAGTGAACAGCGTTGTTCGTCCAGAAGTGAACAATGTGGTATCTCCAAATGTCTAACCAGGTTTTATCCACGTACTCTGCTTCCGTTGAACATAACGTATACAGGTGTTCACGGCGTTGCTTGTACTCCTGTTCTGTTTTTGCGTTAACCACTGCACGAAAAGCCTTGCAAAAGTCTTGATGCTCTTGAGAATCTTTCATCACCTTCTTTTTTGGGGTGGACGCGTCTTCATCCACAACTTGAGGAAATGCTTTTCGACGGGCGTGCTTCTGGATATTTTTTCCACGTGCCAGATACAAATCAACGACGGAACATTTGGGAACACTTTCTCCAACATGTTTAACAGAGCAGTTTCCAAATCCACCAGAACACATTGAGGTAGAGGAATATCAAAGGCCTCTATCATTTTCTTGAGCTGCTCCATGGCAAACGCGTAATCCCCTTCCTTTTCACCTCTCAGAAAAACTTGGCAGACGTGAATTGTGGTGTTCATCCCAGTAACACCAACAATGTTCAAAAGTGGCATCTTAAATTGGTTTGTCTTGTACGTACAATCCATTTGCAAGACGTCGGGGTTGTCTTTGTAAATCTCCACAGCAGGCTTGTACGCTAGGAAAAGGTGGGTGAGACGGTTCAGTGAGTCGACTTGAAAGGCTGAATAATATTTGTCAGAGTCGAGCTGGTCGAGAAGATACTCCGTGCGTGACTTGCCTTGCAAAATATCATTCTCAAGTTTCCTTCTTGCGTTGTAGATATCTTCAATGGTTAGAGCGATATCTGCGTTTTCTCCAACCAATCGCGCAAGAGTCTGAGCTGGTCGGATTCCAATTCTGTAGTCGGCCTCGATTACCTTGAGAACTTCGGGTGTGAGATCGGACCTTCGATGGACGGGATGAGAAGACGCACTGAGTGAGCCTTCGTGGTTGTGAGTTGCCGCAAGGCCACGATGTTCAATTGTCCAGATTCCGGTAGTCGTGTTCTTAACTAGAAAGATTCTCATAGGACAGTTGCACTTCCTAGTTTTATGACGCTTTCGGCGCTTCACTCCACGCCTCGGTGCGTATGGCCTTGGCTCTCCATGACGATCACATGCAAACTCCACGAACACCTTTTCTTTCGAAGCGTTCTCTTTGACGGGTGTGTAACAACTGCATACCCATGCTTCCGTGCGGTGAGGTTGATGGCCGCCGTTGCCTCGTCGACGGATGCGAATGAAGCGACCCGATGGCACCCAAGCTCCCACAGATTCTTTTTCGCGACTTGAATACATTCGATATGGCCATCGTCACTGTCTGCAGGCATATCGGAGAAGAGGGAGACCGCTGCTGAGTTGCTTTCTTCAGGAGTAACAGCGCTGGATTCTGCAGCATTCATGGCTTGCACAGAAAGCAATCGAGAAGTCGTAAGTTACCAACACTTGTGTACTTGTTAGGAGGGAATGCTTAATGCTTAGATGCAATCTGAATTGAAACTACCACAACGGATAAGACTCTGAAGTGGTTCAGCAATTCACAAATAGACCAAAATGTGTTTGCTTGGATCATGTACATTGGGGCGCTTCAGGAAAGCGCCATCGAACAAGTAAGGAACGACTGCAGCAGGTCATCGGCGTTGTCGATACGCTCGGCATACTCCCCGATGATCCAGATGTAGGATGCCGTGTCTGCTGGCCATGGCGGCGTCGCCGCTGGAAAAGCCCTACTTCCCCGACCCGGAGATGAGGAACGTCAAGCCCACATACTACTCCATCGAGATGACGCAGTCGCTCAACAAGAGCGCGAGAAGGAGCAACCGACGTTCAGGAAGTACATCGGGGACTTGTGGGGCGCCATTCAGAGCCGCGCGGTGTACCAGGTCGTATCGCCTCCATCTTTCAGTGCTCATGCAGCGAGTCGAGCAGCGACGTGCAGATCTTGTACTTGGGCATAAACGTCGTCCAACTCTATCTGGTACAGCTAGCAGCGATGGAGGCCTTCTTTCATCTACTCGTCACTCTCGCCCGCAGCTTATAGTCTGCAGCGTGATCTCCATCCCGTGGAGCTTCAAGGTCTTCACCTGCGTACTGTCCGACTGCGTGCCCCTCTTCGGGTACAGGCGCCGACTCTACATGGTTGCCGGGCGTCTTCAGCGGCTACACGTACATGGCGCAGGTCCCCATGACGTCGTGCTGGATGCACGCCACGACTCTGCGTCTGGCTGGTCCTAGTTGCGCCGGATTCTCGCTCGTCTGGCTGGCCCTGGTGGCGCCGGCCTCACACTGGTGGCGCCGGCCTCACACTGCGTCTTGCTGGTCCTGGTATCCTCATGGTCCTGGTCGTGCACGCGACGTCTGGTGGCGCCGGCGTCTCCCTTGTCTAGCTGGTTCTGGTGGCGTCGTCGTCACACTGCGTCTTGCTGATGCTGGTGGCGCCGGCGTCTCGCTCGTCTAGCTGGTCCTGGTGGCGCTGGCTTCTCGCTCGTCTGGCTGGTCCTAGTGGCGCCGGCGTCTCGCTCGTCTGGCTGGTCCTAGTGGCGCCGGCCGCACACTGCGTCTGGCTGGTCCTGGTGGCGCCGGCGTCAGCGCCCGCGCCTCGTCCTGGTGGCGGTGGGCCCGCGGTCTTGCGTGACTCTTTGGCTTGTTGGTCTCGGTGTTGTGTTTCGGAATGATAGCACAGGGCGGTTAGAAATAATTCAGTATAGAAACGATGTACCGTGGTTTTGGTACAAATGGGGTGCGAATACGAAAATCGGGGGTGCCATTAACGATTCCCGTTTCAGTCGCGACTAAAATCTAAACTAGCGAAACTACATGTAGTCAGCACACGTTGACAAGATCGCCGGAATGGCAACAACAATTGCAAGGCCGCAATGATTCATGCAGCTACACAGTAGGGTTCGTCAAGGCTGCGGCGTGTGGCAGCAGTATCAATGCAAAATGAAGCGGTGGGCGAGAAGCAAGGGAGCTCCCGTGCGAGGCACGAGAGCTAGGGAAAAGATTTATTAGATGCAAGCGAGCCCACTCACAGAGAGGGGCCCGCAGAGCGTATGCACGGCGGGGACTCGCAGTCCCCGTCATAGATATCGACGTATGGTACTGGCGGTTTTCGGCTAGCCGCTGATGATGGAGAGGGGCGGTCGCGCGGCGGTAACGCTTTTCCCTTGCTTCCCTCCCCGTAGACGAAGGCCTACCGCATCATGTTCAAAAAGACGAAGGCGTCCATCTTGGCTTGTTCTTGCTGCTGCGCCACGCTCACGGGCGCGGCCGCGTCTTCTCTCCGCGTGGCGAAGTCGGCGAAGGCGACGTTCTGCTTGGCAGGCGAGAGGCGGTTGGAGGTCGAGGGCGACTGCAGCGGGCGCTTGGCCTGGGGCGACACCATGGCGACGAGGTCCTTGAGGAGGTTGGGCATGGCTGCGGGGGGTTTGGAGGGGGGGGGGGGGCTGGAGCGATAGGGGGCATGGGAACACGCGTAAGAACTTGACGGCGAAATGACGACTGGGGAACTCCGCGGCTTGAACCGGGGCCCAACTGCAAGCAGAACCAAGCAGCGCGGAGACAAAGAACTAGCACATGGCTGGTGTGGACAGCGCGTGGATTGGCTGAAATAGCGTCGCGACGCCTGCGATTGGTCGGCGGAAGAATCTTCGACTCATCGGGATCTGCTGCGGGCGTTTGTATGGCGCTTTGTATGTATGCCGAGCGCCAGTGCGACGTGAATGAGCGTTCGAGCCGTCGAGGCGTCGAAGCCCGATGTTTGCGGCGGGGGCGGCGCATGTCCGGCGGTGCTTGCGGCAAGCCCACCTTGCTTGCCAGCAACTTGCTGCCCGCGTGGGGATTTTCGGCGCCGGGTGTCCGCCGGTCGACGAAGCGCCACGTCGCATGTCTGGCGCACTTCAACGTGGAGCGCGTGCGCTTGCTCCACCTGCGTCTTGCGGTTCTTTCGACGTGCTCATGCGGCAATAAAGGAGGCCGTTTACATGGACGGTAACTATCCTAGTCTAGAGGCTTCAGGTTTTGCAGCCTTCGCGGAGGCGGCGTGCATTTGCCTTTGCCGCTCGAGAAGAGCTCGGTATTTCTGCTTGGTAAACACCGTCGCAGAGAAACGCTTTGCGGGCGTGACGTTGGCGCGTGCGTCGACGAACACGACGTCCATGCGATGACGACGCTGGCTGGTCCTGCGAGGTCCCCTGTGAGTTGGCTGGTAAGGTAAGCCACGCAGGCACGAGTCAAGCATGGCGCCGCGTGCCGGTATGTAGATTTTTGGCCGCCTAACTTGAAGTCTGTTGCTGCTTGTTGTCCTGCTATTAATACCGTGTGGGGCTCTTCAGGAGGTTGGACTTGCAACCAGCAGGCTGCGGCACCAGCGCTGATTTGACCGTGCTGGACAATTCTGGGGCGTTCGTCTACAGCCCTCGCCTGGTGGGCACAGCCTGTTAGTACAGCCTCCTGCGTCTTTACGGAGACTGCCCACATGGAATGATCATGGGGTCTTGGTGCTGCTGGATGACCAGGATACCAGAAGGACAATACACCAGACGGACAAGCCGAGCGTTAGCCTACACGTAGAAGTTGAGCTGTGATCTAACAGATCTCGCGACTTCAAGCAGCCCAGCAGCAGGGCTATCATCGAGATCACAGTGCAACCGAAAGTTTGATTAGGGATGTGAATGCACGCAACGTTCTTCTAAATGCGCACGCCAAACCTAAAGCTCGTCCTTGTCGGCGGCGCTGCCGAGGATCTCGTTCATGATATCGTCGTCCTCGTCCTCCTCGATCTCGTCCAGCTGCACGTCCTTGCCATCCCACGGCTTGACCGTCTTGATCTCCGGCAGCTTGTCGAAGCCGACGGTCGACTCGCGGCCCTGCATCACGCCCTGCAGGAACTCGCCGATGGCTTCGGCCGTGAAGGCACCGCGCTGCACCACATAGCGCTTGCGGTCGAGGTTGATGGCCACCAGCGACGGGTATCCGAACGTCAGCTCGAAGCGGCTCTCAAAGTCGAGCTGGTCGCCGCCCTGCATCCATCCGAACTTGAACGGCTTGCCGCGCACCAGCTTGGCCGCCTCCTCGAGCGTCTTGATGTAGCCCTCACGTGCACTCTTGCCGCCTTCCGTAATGTGCGGCAGCACGCTGATGACGCAGCTCGACTTGCCCTCACAAAAGTCCGTCAAGGACTCCTCCGAGATCAGCTCCTTGATCCGCAGGCCGCCGCCCATCACATCCAGCGCCGCGAGACCGAACTCCGTGATAGCAGCAGCGGTACGCTCGCCTTGGTAGTCGTCAGCGTCGGAGGGCCCCATAGCGTTGGGTCCGAATACCTTAATGGTCGGGAATCCTTCGATGCCGTACTCGGCCGTCTTCTGCTCATTGGCTGTCGCCTCAATTGCAGCCACCCTGACGGATCCCTTGAGGTCCGACGCAGCCTGCTCCCACTCCGGGGCGAGCTGCTTGCAGTGGCCGCACCACGGCGCGTAGAACTCGACGAGCCAGACGTCTCCGCTGTTGAGCACCGTGTCGTCAAACGTGTCGTCCGTGAGCGTGATCACCGCGCTCTTGCCGCTGGGCGACTTCTTCTTCTGCTGCTGTGGTTTGGGCTTCTTCTTCTTCTTCTCCGAGCCGTCCGACAGACGTGCCTTGACCACGCGGCGGGAAGCCGTGAGCGCTGCGTCCACGAGGCCCTTAGCCGTGCGGTCGCCGCTGAACGTCGTGGGCTTGGTCTTGTCCTCGCCGAAGATCTTGATGGTGGGGAAGCCGCGCACCGCGAACTCCTGCACGAACTCCTCGTGCTCCTGGCAGTCGATGGCCGCCACGTTCACGACACCCTCCAGCGCCTTGGCCGCCTTCTTGTACTCGGGCGCCAGCTGCTTGCAGTGGCCGCACCACGGCGCGTAAAACTCCACGAGCCACACGCCCGAGTCCTGCTGCACCTGCTCGCGGAAGCTCTCCGGGTCCAGCACCTTAACGCTGTCCTCGCTCGAGTACATGCCCTGCACGCCGGCCAGCAGGCTCGCCGCCGTCGCGCACACCAGCAGCACCACGCTTCGCATCCTTCTTGGTCGAATTTGAATAATGGCTCCACAAGATACGCTGGGCGAGACACGTGAAGCCCCGCGATTGGCTAAAACAAGTAAGCAAATGACAAAACTGGTTATCAAACCGGTAGATACCGGTTTCGAGCGATTTCTACTTCAACATTGGGTCCGTCCACGGGCTTTTGCTGCAGAAATTTCGCACGGACGCCCCGCGCGCATTTTGGCTCGGGCCAACTCGAAGCCGATCGACCCGCCGGAGCTCGACATGGGGAGCAAGGACGACGCCATCCAGGCGCTCATCAACGCGGCGGTGAGAGGCTCTCGGGGGTGCATATATTTGACGTTAGAACGGTCTAACTCAATGGATATTGCATTTTGGTTGCAGCCCGGCTGCTACCCTGGAGACGACGGCTCACGCACTTCTTGAGAGTATTTTCGGCTCCCCAATTCTTTGGCATTTACACGAAATTATGCTTGAATCCGGCTTAGGTAAACAGTTGAAAGACAGCCAGTGACAAGGGACATGACCTGCTTCCCAGTACTACCTAGTAGGGCTTCGCGAAGGCTGGAATAGGATTGGTTAACTCACCTTTGACCGTCATTGATAAGCTCAATCCGCGCGCTCCACGGGCATCTCGTGCGCCTTCTTCGCAGTTGGGTTTCTACTTAGATATCACAAACAAAGAGCATAAGTACATGTATAATCGTTGGATACTGACTGAAAGGTAGAGTTCAAAGCAAATAAATCAATTTTCGTTATACCTGCACTTTGATAGACGATATACGGGCATCTCCTGCGCCTGCTTCGCAGCCGCAGCATCTGCCCTGCTGCACCGCTTTTAGCTAAAAGGACGGCCGACTTTCAAAGCGAAACCGAAAAACGAACCCTGCGTAGATCTGTCTACGACTCGTCCAGACTGCAAATGCTCTTCTCGCTTTGTCAAAACTGGGTCACCTCCATCATTCTCGAGATGTCGAGAACACTCGGTCAATCGAAACTGACCATAAAACCTATTACCAGTTCATCACCAGTTTGCACGGGGGACAGACAGACAGCGGGCAGCGCGCGCCCGAATTAATCCTGTTTGGGCTGGGCTATCAGCACTTCGTCGCTTCCTATCCCATTATAACTGTTAAATAAATTGCGGAGCTCAGAGAAGAAATTTTGCTGTTCCACTAAAAGAAACACGATGGTGAAGCTGTGCTGCGCGGTCGTTGACGTCGGGGGCGTCTTTCCTGTGGATATTGGCATCAGCGAGACTGTCGGAGATCTGAAGGACAAGCAAGATCAAGGAGAAGAAGCCCGGCTTGATCTACTTTGATGCAGATCGGCTGAAGCTGTACCTCGCGAGGGAGGGCAACGTGTGGCTGAACTCGCGAGAGATGAAGATATAAAGGCGCTCAAAGCAAAAAGAATTCCAGATCGAGTCAAAAGTCTCATGCAAGAACACCTGCTGCTGGTCGAGACAATGGACCTTAGCAACGTTGCATACTTTGGCAACAACTTCGAGCGAGTTGAAGAAGACATTCATGTGCTCGTGGAATGTCCTGACGAGCCGGATCAAGTCAACAAGTACAAGCGTAAGTGCGTTATTCTGCCGCTACAGCTTCTGTATCATGATTCTGATGCAGCATACTTGATGATGTCAGAACTGGATGGGTTCGATGGTACTTCTATGGAGAAATATCTATTACCCTCCCCGTGGTAGATTGGATCTCGAGTTCGGGGTCGTGGCGACCCCGAACTCGAGTCGCTATGGCGTTGCCAGATCTGCAATCGCTATAGGCCAACAAAATTGAAGCTACATGTCGAAGAGAACTTCAGTCGCTATGGCGTTGCCAGATCTGCAATCGCTATAGGCCAACAAAATTGAAGCTACATGTCGAAGAGAACTTCAGTGCTGGCGACAACGGCCAGACCCGGAGGCAGCGACACCGTCACGAAGAGATTGGTTCTCATGGCACTCGCCCTGGTCTTCTCTGCGGTCGTTGTTCTCTGCGGGAAAGGAAAAACGTGTTTAAACGCTGCTACATTCACTGTAGTTAGTAGCGTGTTTGGATGCGTCAGATCCGGCAAGGTGGTTGCAATTGAGGCGAAGCCAATGAGCATTGAAGGATTCCCGTGTCCGGCCGACGCGGACTACCAGGGTGACGATTGGCTAAAACAAATACGCAAATTACAAAACTGGTTGTAAAACCGGTGTAAACCGGTTTTGGGCGGTTTCTACTTCAACAACGATGGCGAAACGACGCGTAGTCCTTAGTTCCGTCACCATGAGCTCCGAGACGCTGCGGTACCGCAGCAGGTCTGTGTATGCCACCACGACGGGGCTGTTGCTGCAGAAGTTCCGAAATGACGCGCATGCGCACCGCGCGCGCAATTTGGCTCGGGCCAACTCGAAGCCGATCGACCCGCCGGAGCTCGACATAGGGGGCAAGAACGACGTCATCCAGGCGCTTATCAACGCGGCGGTAAGCGGCTCTGGGGGTGCATCTATTAGACGTTAGAACGGCCTAACTCAATGGATATTGCATTTTAATTGCAGCCCGGCTGCTACCCTGGAGACGACGGCTCGAGCGACATCGCGGATCGCTACAACTTTTTCGCACATAGGAAGCGCTTTCTTGTGAGTATTTCGGCCTTTTACCCCATTCTTTGTCATTTATCTCAACTGAGTTTCTATATCGTTGCTCTGACGGCCCAGTTTTCGCCATGCTCGCTCGGCTTTTTCCACGAACGCAGTCGCTTCCGACAAGCGTTGATATGGTGCATCACGTGGAAACGCTTCGATCAGTTCGTACTCTTCTTGATTCTAGCGAACTCGGTCATCCTCGCAATTGCCGACTACAGCCAAGTGGACGCCCAGGGAGATCTCGACAGTTCTCAGTCAGTTCGGAACGCCATCGTCAATTCGGCCGACAGAGTTTTCACTGTCCTGTTCGCGATTGAGTGCACTATGAAGATCGTCGCCATGGGCTTGTTTGGCGAGCAAGGCGCGTATTTAATGGATCCGTGGAACTGGATGGACTTTATAGTAGTTTTTATTGGGTACGTCTGCTCTAGCATTTGTGCTTGAAACGCGTACTAAGCATCTATCTGCCTTGCGTGTTGCTTTCAACAGTATTTTAGCCGTCATCCCGGGTATTCCAAATGTATCGGTGCTTCGGATCTTCCGCGTATTGCGTCCATTACGAAGCTTAAACGCTGTCGCTGGTAAGAATCTGTTCCCGATGGATGATAAAATCTTGGTGACGAAAAATATTAATTAACCACATATTATGTCTTCTATAGGCATGAAAAAGCTTGTGTCTGCCCTGCTCAAATCTATCCCCGAGCTACTCACGGTCGTAGCATTTCTCAGTTTCCTATTTTTCTTGTACGGGGTGATTGGAGTGCAGTTATGGAGTGGCGTGTTACATCCCCGGTGTCGACTTACGCCGTATCCTCTGCGATTGGACCCTGAAATTACGTTCACTGAGTTTGACGATTACAAAACTATGGCGCTCGCAAACTACTCGCTCTATCCGTGTGTGGATGATTACAACAACCAGATTCCTATCAACGGGTCCTGGTCCCATGATACATCTCCTTGGAAAACCCCGCGGGTCTGCTTTTGGCCTGTTGCTGAGGAATCTCCGGCTCGGACGTGTGCTCTCAGTGGCGTTCAGTCTCGCTTGTGCTCAGATGGACAGGTAGATGCTTAGCTGCACTGGATGGTACTTTCCAGGGATGATCTTTCGAGCTTACTTCTTAACTCGTGCTGCATCAGACATGCGGGTCCGACTACGACGCTTATGGGAACTTTCGATTTACCCACCCAGATTCCTCCATCGTTCGACGCATTCTTGAAAGCTCGACCTATAGCGCGGATCTCAATTGGGGGTTCCTGCACTTTGATAATATTGGGTCGGCATCCTTGGCAATATTCCAGTGTATTACGCGCGAAGGCTGGTACGTTCCGATGGCTTATGCTCACGAGGACTGGTTACTAACATTATTTTTTCAGGAGTGACATCATGTACATGCTCCAGGACGCAGGATACGGAACCGTTGCTGTGGTTTACTTCGTATCTTTCATTATACTCGGCTCCTTCTTCATGCTGAACTTGACGCTGGCCGTCATTTGGGATAACTTCTCGGAAGCGTCTTACCTCGAAGCAGAGGAGAGAAAGGCGCAGAAGAAAGCGAAGGCCGCCTTACTTGCGCTACGAGCAGCAAAAGTTGCCAGTAATCGGATTGCAACGTCACGCGTGCAGATACTGGCGGGCGTGGTCGTGAATCACTGGCTGTTCAATGTGCTTCAGACGACCTTGATTTTGCTCAACACAATCATTTTGTCCCTGGATCAGTATCCGATCGACCATAAACTCAACGAGACAGTGGAGAAGATTAACTTTGCTCTTACGCTGGCCTTCATCATTGAGGCATTACTCAAAGTCTCTGGACTTGGCTGGAAAGGTTGGGTGGCAGATCGGTACAACATGTTTGACGCGATGGTCATTGTAGTTAGCGCCACCGAGATGATACTTTCCCCGCCTACGTTTATCCATCAACAAAGCACGACGTCCAAGACGGCGTCGTTCTCGGGTCTACGATCTTTCCGACTCTTTGCACTATTTAAACTCGCACGGTAGGTGCTGTATACGATGAAAAAGTTAGGATTTTAGGGGCTTACCAGAATCTTCGCTAACGCCACTTCGCCTTGTGATTTTTTTGAGTAGATCGTGGCCTTCGCTACAAAAATTGTTGACAACGATGATTAGTACTCTCCACGAAGTCGGTAACTTCAGCGTGCTATTCTTGCTGTTCCTGTATATCTACGCGCTGATCGGGATGCAAACGTTCGCGAACAAGTTTCGATTCGACGAGTACGGCTTCCCCGTCGATCGGAATCACGAGGCTGCCTACGTGCCAAGGGCCAACTTCGACACAATGCTGTGGTCAGTAGTCACTGTGTTTCAGGTGCGTATTGTTGTAAGAATGGTTGCAGTGCTCCAACAAATACTAATATTATGATAAACTTTAGATTCTTACAGGGGAAAACTGGAATGTGGTAATGTTGGATGGCTGGCGCTCGTCTGGCTGGTCTTCGGTGCTATATTTTGTCTCGCTGGTTGTGCTGGGGAATTTTATCGTGTTGAACTTGTTCCTGGCGATTTTACTCGGGAATTTTGATGAATCGAATGATGAAGAGCGAGACGCTGAGCGCGAGGCGTTGAAACGTCGGTCACGAGTAGCGCCAGCAACGCAATCCTCTCGACGTGACGTGTCCTCTCTGCGCGAGATTGATTATCGCTCCAGCAACGAAGAGAGCAAAACACGAAGTCGAAGTGGCCTCACAACAACTCGGAGTCGGCGAGAGGCGGTCTCCCCCACGACAAATATCTTTAATGACCACGGAGCAACAGCCTCAGGTCGTCGAGGCTCCTCCTTTATCAAGAACCGGCTGGGTGTACATCGGTCACTTTTCATTCTCGCACTGGATAACCCCATTCGGAAGGCAGCGAATGGAATACTGCTTCATCCACAGTTTGATAATTTATCGTTGGCGTTGATCATCATCAGCACGGTTGAGTTAGCTATCGACAATCCGCTGAACTCGCCTGACAGTTTACTGGCGACTGTCCTCTCGTGGTTCGACTCGGCTTTGACGGTATTGTTCATGATCGAAGTTATGATCAAGATTATCGCCCACGGGTTCATCCTCCACAAAGGCGCTTATCTCCGCAATAGTTGGAACGTCATGGACTTCGCCATCACTGCAGTCGCGGCATTCTTCATGTTTCAAGGCAGCTCTCAGTTCAAATTCGTGAAAACCCTGCGAACATTTCGTGCTCTGCGTCCACTTCGAATGATCAACCGGAACCCTGGACTGAAGCTGGTGGTGAGCTCACTAATCGCTTCCATTCCTCAGATCGTCAACGTCATCATGGTCTGCCTGTTGGTGTTCCTGATCTTCAGCATCTTGGCAGTGAATAACCTCAAGGGAACGTTTTACAGCTGCCAAGGCGACGTATTTGATGCTTTAACCACCGACCAGCAAGAGTTTATCGTCTCGCCACGAGCTTGGACCAACCTCACGATTGCTGAACAAAATTGGTTCGATAATTCCCCCGCTGAAATTGTTCAGATGGTATTCTCGAGTGGCGAGCGCCTCACGTCGCGTGACATGTGCCAGCTCCTTGGAGCAACCTGGACCAAGACGATCCCGCAGAACTTCGACAACGTGATCCACGGCATCCAGACGTTCTTTGAGATGACTACAACCGAAGGCTGGGTGACGATCATGCTCTCAAGTGTCGACGCGACTCAAATCGACATGCAGCCGATTCCGAACCACCACGAGCGCTGGACATTCTTCTTCATTTCATTTATTTTAGTGGGCACGTTTTTCGTGATGCAGCTTTTTGTGGGCGTTGTGATCGAGAATTTCAACAACATGAAGGAGCGTTTGGACGGGACCTTCTTGCTCTCGCATATTCAGCGCGAGTGGCTGAACATTAACGAAGCGATGCTCAACCTACGACCAGTTAGGAGGTTGAAAACGCCGCTCAATTCGACACGACGTACATTGTTTCGCATCGCTCTGAGCCCAACTCTTGAGCTCACGATCACGGGCTGTGTCCTGTTAAACACTGTTTTCATGGCGATGGACTATTTCGGCGAAGAAGATCTGTACGAGGCCGGGCTGAACTACCTCAACTACTTTTTTTCAGCCGTCTTTGCGCTTGAGGCGGTGGTGAAGATTATCGGGTTGGGCAAGTACTATTGGAAGGACCGCTGGAATGTTTTCGACTTCATTGTCGTACTCGGCACGCTCTTTGGCGTAATTTATCAAATGTTCGGGGGAAGTTCTGTCGGTGCTGCTGCGTCGACCGTGCGGAGTTTCCGCGTTGGGCGTTTGTTTCGACTGGTGCATTCGGCGCCTTCGTTGCGACAACTATTCAACACATTGTTGATAACGCTGCCATCGCTTGCCAATATCGGAGGACTCCTCTTTCTCGTATTTTTCATTTACGCTGCTATGGGGGTGCAACTTTTCGCGAAAGTCAAGTTTGGAGAACTCATAACCCCAACAGCAAACTTCCAGTCGCTGTTTAAGGCGATGATCACGCTGGTAACACTATTTTTTTCTCGTAGCAGTGAATACACTCATACTAACTGTTTTTGTGTCGTAGGTTCGCTGTGCAACAGGCGAAAGGTGGAATGACGTGATGTACGAGCTCGCGAACCAAGACGACTGCGTGTCTGACCCTCCCTACGATCCAAATTCATGTGGGATCAGCAGCGATGTTGACTGTGTACCGCTAAACGGGTGTGGCTCGCCTGTGGCCTTCGTTTATCTGTACAGCTTTACGCTGCTGGTGACGTTCATCCTCCTCAACATCTTCATCGCAGTGATTTTGGAGGGGTTTGCAAAAGAAAAGGACCGCGAGGACGGTGTACTACTCCCACAACACGTACGCTTCTGAGCCATGCATGCTTGCTCAGCTGAATCAAAATCTAACGACATTAACTCGTGTGTTGTGTAGTACGAAGCCTTTGTCAAGAACTGGTCGAAGTTGGATCCCGAGGCAACGGGGTTCCTCGAATGGCACGTGCTGCCTTCGTTTCTTACGACGCTAGAGCCTCCAATGGGGCTCGGAACAAAGCTTCGACCATCGTCAAACGAAATCCAGGATTTTGTTGGTAAGATCAGCCTTGAGTACTTGTTTTTAGCATGAGAACTAACATTATTTGCAGCGTATCTGGACGTGCCTATCTACCGCGGGAACAAGGTATTTTTCAACGATGTCGCCCGTCGAATAGGCAAATTTGTCATTGACGAGGTGGGTGCATTATTTTGGTTTAGCTTATCCCCCCAGTAGACTCAAACTCAAACACTTTGACTATGTTTAGCTTAGCGGCCGGCAACTGGAAGCTCTACCCAGGTCCCTCAACCTGGAGAAGCGGTGGCGGAAGTACTTGACTTCTCGGAACATTCGCAAGAACGACTTCTCGGTTCACAGACTGAACCAATTCACGGCTGCCGTTCTCATCCATCGCTCCGTCAACGCGCTCGTTTTCCGCGAAGAGCTCAATGCAGGCGTCCAACTCTTTGCAAAGCGATCAAAGCCCCGTATGTCAGACTTGACGCCCGTCACAGAGCTATAGGAACAACCAATAGATAGCCCAAATTAGCATCAAAACGGACCGGCGGGGTGTGGCTATTGCTCTCATTCATCAAACGGCAACCGAGGGATGAATACAAGTACGCGGTTAAAGCCCGCGTCGGAGCGGTCCGTGCGTACCAGCAGCAATTTGGGTCCTGCTGATAGTACCAAAGAGAGCGGTCTTCGTCGCCAAAGCTTGACCCATGAGGACCAGGACGAGCACGACGTTCCCGACCCAACTAAACTCATCCCCGACGACAAGAGAGGGTGGTCATACTTTATGCAGCGCAACTCGGTTCTTCGAACGTATCAAAAGCGACTGGTCTTCAACAACGACATCAAGGTGGCTGCCCTGGAATTCGCCATCATGTTTCTATCCGTGGCGCAGTTGCACTGGTCTTATCGATCTCCACACTGGGTAAGCTCATGAATTTGATCCACATAAATGAACCTGCTACAGGAACATCCAACCTTTGCACTACAATTTGTCAATAGCGTGAAAAGCGTGCGTGTGAGAGTCGCCCCGGGTGCATCGATACACTTGGCGACGGCTCATTCGCAAGCGCAAACGTGATCCGGGTTATCATCTCAGTGTTAGCGTTGGCCCGGCTGTCCATCCGCTTCAACCAGCTTTGCAAAACCAAGTGCCACCACAGACCCACGATCCGAAGCAAACTGGTGCGATACGAATGCTTCATTTGGGACTTTTAGTTTTTTTTTTTTTTTGGGGGGGGGAGGTGGGGTCTGACTACTGTGCGGTTACAGGAGTGTCTTTCCGCTTATGCATTAGAGCTCGCGTTTACAGCCGTTTTCCCGTTTCCTGGTCTCGAGACCTTCTTCTCGAATGATCGGGGAGATACGTTCGTTATGCTGAGCGTGGCGGTATTCCTTCGCCCAACTAGCTGGGGGCAATGGCTATACTATCCGTACCCGATCCGTCAGAAAGAGAAGGTGGCAAGCTTCAGCGGGAACTTGGGTAAGTTGAGTCTAAACTTTGTGAAGTAGCTGCTACTAGTTGATTTAACTACCTTGCTGCACAGAATTCAGCTACCGGCAGTTCGTGATCAAGAAAGTGTTAGACGACAGCCCCCTCAACAAGCTCTTGACCTTCTACGCGCTACTTGGTGCGACAGTAACCTACGTGCTGCACGTCATGGAGACTATCAAGGGCGAGTGCTGGTGGGAGAATGGCGACGCTGCTGTCGTGCTCAGTGAAGACGCAACTTGCTACGAGTTGTATTCGTCTGATTCGCTCTGGATGGTTTTCATGACGTTTCTCTCAATCGGGTACGTGGCTCCTGTTTACCCAAATACTCATTTTAGCTGCTTCAAACTCATTCGCTTGCTACTATCTTCTAGCTACGGAGATGTTTCTCCTAAAACTGGCCGAGGTCGAGCTATCATTGCTTTAACTGCGTGCTTGGCAGTGATGCTGGACGCCATGTTCTTCTCCATCATCATCAAGAAGTTCACCTTCTCCACTACGGAAGCGCGCGTGCATGCGTTCCTGTACCGAATGGAGCTCTACAGCAAGAAGGATATCAGTGCTGTCATGGCGGTGCAGGCCACCTTCCGGTACAACAAATCGTACAAACATTCGCTCATTTGGCACCAAGAGCGAGGATCCAATGTCTTCTACAGGCCGCTGTCAGACGTAGGTACACCTTACTCAAACCACACGAAACTCACTTGGTAACTGAGTTTTTTTTGTGGTGTCCCCAGCGTCTGCCCAACGAGGTGAAGAAGAAACTGTACGCCTCGCGCTTCCAGAAGAGTCTCAAGCAGATCATGAAGTACAACACGGACGGTGACCCGCTCAATGCGTTCTCCAAGCACATCGAGGTCATCACTGCAGCTCTCGGCGCGACGTTCGTCGACATGATCCGACTCAAGAAAATGTACTACCGCAAGGTGCGCGTACTCGAGCAGCGTCGACAGCAAGTGAATCGTCGGTCCTCCAGCTTCCGCATTTCTTCAAGCGGTCGTCCGATGTTTGGGCTTGGTTCTACCGGAACTGCGAAGCCCCAGCCGGTGGTTCGCCACGAATTGGTGAGTCAAAAGTCGGACTCCACTTCTGTGGGTCTTGGTCCCAGTATTCCCAACGACGTTGCTCAGACAGCTCCAACCTTTGGACCGATGGAAGGAACTGATGCGTGGGGCGAAGAAATGTTGCTCAAGGCTGAAGCTGCGATGGTGCACCTCAAGAAAATCGAAAACAACATAAAGGGTATGTGCCGGACTCGATCTTGGTAAACATGGTCAATGAGGTCAATGCATATTCATTGCTTCGCTAGCAGATAGTGCGATGGAAGATCAGAGGTGTCTTTGCCCTTCAAGTTTGCAATGGTTTATCTCCAGCTCTCAGCTAGAAGTTGCTCGAAGTGGGCGTCGTGCGCCACAACCATGGAAATGTCCGAGTACACCTCGATAAAGTCGCGGCGGGATACCTCAGCGTTCGCATTCTGAACGAAGACACAAAGTTTCATCAGCGAGCAGCATTATACACATAGAATAACACTAAAGAGACGAACCTGGTTCGGCCAGAGGTTGCGATACGCTGCAGCGGCATCGCTTGGCGATAGTTGCTGGGCTCCGACTCGCGAGTCAATAGACGGGTCGTAGGCTGCGCATAGCGCTCCAAGTGTAAGTTTTCCGCCCGGAGCTTGCTGCTGCACTCGGTCATAAGCTGCTTCCATCAGCGCGCGACGATTCTCCGGAACTGGGACCCGCAGCGCCCTGAGAACGTCATTTAACGGGAAGAAGCCGGCTTTGCGCTTGTCGAAGCTGTCGAAGAGCAAGTCGAGATGCTCGTCGCGTAGTGGAAGACTGCTGTACTGCTGGCGGATGACCCACTTGGCCTCTTCGTGGTTTAAATGGCCCGATCCTTTGCTGTCAGCGCGAGTGAGAGCAGCGAGAAACCCCCGGAACGTGTACAAACTGTCCGCCGCAAGGCAGCGCTGGAGTACGTCGATCACGGACGCGGCACTGGCGAATTGTGGCAACGTGCGGTCGTCGTGAGCTTCGTGGGCCGATTGAGCGAGCACGAACGTCCAAGTGTTGGAAGACAGGTTCGGGAAGCCTTCAGTGTCGGGCGTCCGCGTGCCCTCGATCTCTGCAGCAAGGTGGTGCCGCTTTGCAGCTCCTCTAGCAGCGTGAGTAGAGACCTCGAGCTCTACACCGAAATCCGTGGGCTGCTTTGCGCCGCTCTGGGTGAGCAGAGCTTGTCCCGTCATCTTGTGCACAACGGCAATGCGGTCTCCGGCCACCACCGGCTGACCTGCAGCGAGCAGCTTCTCAGTACCAGCTAGGTCGGCCTTGACACACGTCCAGAGCGCACCACTGTCGGCCTCAGCACTCAGCCACACGCGCTGCTTGTACGTGATGGGACTCATGGACTGCTCCGTCTTCAAGCCTGACTTGAGGAAGAGAGGAGGCTTGAGCAGCACGCTCTTGTCGTCCGCGAGTAGAGCTTCGTTGCACATGATGAAGAACGGCTCGTCGTAGCGCAATGGTTCACCGGGGACGTCAAACTTGAAGCCGTCACCTCGAGCCACCGCTGTCTTCCAGGCTTGCGGCGAAATGATGCGGAAAGTGTTGCGCGACACGGAAGCGCTGGAAGAGGTGGCGGTGACGAGATACTCCTCCGACCCGATCGACGGCGTCTCCTCGAAGATGTTGCACGCCAGCAGCGCGTCCGACTCGAGGTGCCCAAGCGCGACAGCCTGGTTGAAGTGGATGCGCCCGTCGGGATCGAACGAGCGAGGCGCCTTCTGGTTCAGGAACGCCGCCTTGAGCGTGTGCGTGGCCAGCAACGAGCCCTGCGCCTTACGCAGCGTGAACTCCTTCATCCTCGCCTCCTCCAGCATCAGGTCTTCATTCCAATTGCCGATGCGCGTGCTAGGCGCGTAGCGTCCAGCACCGACGAGCTGCTGCGGCGTGAACTGCATGGCGACCACAAAGCCCCGCAGAATGGAAATGACAATGCCCTCACACCGTCGAGGGCCGTTGGTTACCACTCCAGCAGTCGTTGAGTGACTCTCCACCCCTCGCACGAAACGAAGCTCCAACGACGACTGCTTGACGCTATGCAAGTCACCGGGATATCCATCGTCTTGTGGGTCTTGGTCGCTTTCGTTGCGCTGTCCACCAGGCCACTGCGAGCTGCTTCGAGCACCTCGACCTCCACCACCACGACATCGACCGTGACGTATCCTAGCTTGGTCGAGTGCGTGTGCAACACAACACTCGCGTCGTCCGCAGTGGTGACAACGTCGACGACCTCTTCCTCCAGCCAGACCCAGAAGTACGTGCTGCCTAGCTGCTTGGACGACGTGTTCGCCGAGACGGGAATCCGCTGGTACTTGAACGGCCCGCTGCTGGCTGGAGTCACGTACTGGCGAGACGGATCGCCGAAAGACTACGCGTCCGGTCGAGCTGCTCAACGTCTCATCAGTCTTGGATACCGCTGCTCTCGAGTACAGCTCTACGACTCCACCGACCCGTACTACTGAGCTGGAGAATTAGCGAATGAACGGAGAGAGAGAAAGAAGGCACAACAACGCGTAGCAATAAACAAAAATCAAGCTTTCTGGTGTAGTTACAGGTGCTTCTTCTTGTACTTGATGAAGCGCAGCAGGTTCAGGCGGGTCTCCTTTACGTGGGCCACGAGCGCGCGGTCTAGCTGCTTCTGCTCCGCCTTCAACTTGGCCTTCAGTGCGCTGGACGTGCGCTCGAGTGCGGAGAGGAAGTTGAGCGCGCGGAACGTGTCGTCGAACTCCTCGTCATCGTACACGTCAAAGATGGCGTTCAACGTCTCAGCCACAACCTCCAGGCTCGAGTCATCCAGTCGAGACACGAGAGCTCGGCCCACAGCCTCCTTCTCAGCCGCACTTGAGCAGCGCTTGCCTACGCAGCCGATCATGCCGATAGCGTTGAGGCGAGACTCAGGGAACGTCCCTGGGCGGCGCAGTTAAGGATGAGCTGAGCGTCCTTAGCACTAACAGCCAGCTGACGGTTCTCAGCGGTACTGCGACGCAGCGCAGACAGCATGGCGGCAGTCACAGCCACCTCGATGTCGTTCGCAGCGCTGCTCTCGAGCGAAAAGTCGGTCGGGGTGGCAGACGCAGCCTCAACTTCACGGTTCAGGTTTCCGTACAGCGCGCTCAGGTTGCGGAAAATCTGGGGCACCACCTCTTCGCCCAGCACCTCCCACGACACACTGAGGAGGAGGTTGTTGATGGCGTTGCAGACGCGGATACGCATCTTCTCGAAGTCCTTGCCTGGTAGAAAGACGGCAAAAAGACAGGTTAGCGAGTTCAAGAACTAAACCAGCACTGAAGCACACACGCTCACACTTACCGATCGACTTGGTCGGGAGCTGCGGGATCGACACGAGTCCCTGCAGAATCGTCACGCAGAGCGGGAACACGCGGCTCGTCTCGAGCGACTTCGAGACAGGGCTGCCGTTGGCGCTGATGGCGGCGTCGGTGTCCATGTGCGACGCCGCGTACTCCTCCATGGCGTCCTCGTCGTCGCTAGCCCACTCCTCCTCATCGTCGTTGTCGTCTCCACTCGCAGCGAGCTGAGCAACCAGCTCCAGCGCCAACGTGAGCGTGTGCACACTGTCGCGCCAGGTGCGCACCTTGAGCTGCGCGGCCGTGATCTTCTGCTCCTCCTCGGCCGTCAACGTGTCGTCGTCCACGTTCTCGTCTCCCAGCAGCGTCTTCTGCGAGAGCTCATAGTTGTCCGACGCCTGCTGCGCCATCTGCACCACGTTCACGGCATCGTACGCCAGCGCCGCCTCCAGCACGGGCACCATGCGGGCCACGTTGTCCTCCACCTGCATAATAGCCTGCAGGTTCATGGCGATCCCCACCGCTTCCAGTCGAACCTGCAGCGACAGCTGATCCGCCGGGGCCTGAATAATCGCGCCGATCGTCTGCTGGTAGGCCGCGTTGGCGCCAATGAGCTCGTTCAGCTGCGCGTTGCCCTCCGAGATGAGCAGCAGCAGCTTCAACGTCTCCAGGTGCAGCGCCGCGTGCGCGCGGGCCTGCGCCGCGATCTTGAAGATGGGCGGCAGCAGCTCTCCCTGCGTCAGCTCGTTGATGGCGGCCTGGCAGCTCTCGCACAGGTTGGCGAGCAGCGCCACGGCCTGCTCCAGCAGCTGCACGGCGCGCAAGTCGCCGCTGCCGTTGAGCGCGTTGTCCGTGGCGTTCTCCGTGATGACCTTGACGAGCGGCGTGACCACGTTCTGCGTCGTCATGAGCTCGCACAGCTCCAGGCCGCCGGTCACGCTGATGTTGCGCAGCGCGCCCAGCGCGTGCTGGCGCACCATGGGCAGGGGGTCCACGACGCGCGGGATGAGCTTCTTGAGCAGGCCGGCGTCCACCATGCGCTGCAGCTTGCGGCGGCTCTTGGCCTCGGCCTCGTCGCTGCTCTCCACGTCGCCGAACATGGTAGCGATGGCCACGCACGTGGCCTCACGCACGGCGCCCTGCAGGTCCACGAGGCCCTTGAACAGCTGCGCCTCGTCGGCCGCCATGACGCTGAAGTCCATGGCCTGCAGCTCCTCGATCTCGGCCGTGGACGGGCCGCCGGTGGGCGGCGCGCGCTTCTTGTGGCTGATGGTGCGGAGCTTCTTGGCCTTACCCATGGGCGACGACGACTAGCGACAGACAGCAACAGACGAGTACACCTGCAACAGGAGGAGGAATGGCCGAATGGCTACGCACCGCTTGGTGGCCAGCCAACCAACGGGGCTTTTGCTTGTCAACCGCTAAACTGTGTAACGCACACGAAATAGAGTATGTGGCAGACACCAACTACCAGTGCGACTTAAATTTTGGGTACTTTACCGCGGATACAGTACCCAAAAAAGTGCTTCAAGGATGGTGCGCATGGATCGATAGGACGCCAAAGTGTGGACGAAGGTGCATCTTATCAAGTGGCTCGCGTCCGGCCGTCCCATTTCGCAAGGTCTCCACTGCCAAGGACAACGATGCTGCCGACCCGCGCCCTCCGCCTGACTTCCTCCTCTCTGCGCCGCTGCGCCTCCACGTCCAGCCGCAACAGCTTTGTGGACCGCCTGCGCGACGAGCTGGCCGAGATCGAGGCCGCCGGCACGTACAAGCACGAGCGCGTGATCGCGTCCCCGCAGGGCGCCGAGATCTCGGTGGGCGGCGACGCCGTGCTCAACTTCTGCGCCAACAACTACCTGGGCCTGAGCAACCACCCGGCGGTGGAGCAGGCGGCCGCCGACACACTCAAGGAGCGCGGCTTCGGGCTCAGCTCCGTGCGCTTCATCTGCGGCACGCAGGACATCCACAAGCAGCTGGAGGCCGCCATCTCGGCCTTCCACGGCACGGAGGACACGATCCTGTACCCGTCGTGCTTCGACGCCAACGCCGGGCTCTTCGAGGCCGTGCTCAACAAGGACGACGCCATCCTCACGGACGAGCTCAACCACGCCAGCATCATCGACGGCATCCGGCTCTGCAAGGCCGAGCGCCACCGCTTCAAGCACATGGACATGGCCGACCTCGAGCAGAAGCTCAAGGACACGCAGCACTGCCGCACGCGGCTCATCGCCACGGACGGCGTCTTCAGCATGGACGGCGACGTGGCCCCGCTGCAGGAGATCGTGGCGCTGGCCGAGAAGTATGACGCCCAGCTCTTCATCGACGAGTGCCACGCGACGGGCTTCTTCGGACCCACGGGACGCGGCAGCGACGAGTACTGCGGCATCAGCGGCAAGGTGGACGTCATCAACTCGACGCTGGGGAAGGCCCTGGGCGGCAGCACGGGCGGATACACCACCGGCCGCAAGGAGGTCGTGGACCTGCTGCGTCAGCGCTCGCGCCCGTACCTCTTCTCCAACTCGCTGGGCCCCTCGGTGGTCGGTGCCTCGCTCAAGGTATTCGAGATGCTCACGGAGTCGTCCGAGTTCGTCGACAAGATCCGCGCCAACACGCACCACTTCCGCGACCGCATGACTGCTGCCGGCTTCACACTCAAGGGATCTCGGTGCGTTTGCTTATGTGTTGAGTGCGGAAATGTTTTACTGACAGGTAGCTATCGTGCATTTGACTGTTCAGCGACCACCCGATCGCCCCTGTGATGCTCGGCGATGCCCGTCTTGCCTCCGAGCTGGCTGACGACATGCTCAAGCGCGGCATCTACGTCATTGGCTTCAGCTACCCGGTACGAACACCCGCGCAACGTGAAATTTACAGTCTGTAGTGTCGTATTTCTAACGTGTCGTGCTTGCGTCTTGCAGGTCGTGCCCAAGGGCCAGGCGCGTATCCGCGTGCAGCTTTCGGCTGCTCACAGCATTGAGGACGTCGACAAGGCCGTGGACGCTTTCATCGAGTGCGGCAAGGCGCGCGGTGTCATCAACTAGAGTGATCGAGTTAATTTGGGGTGGCAACACTCTCGTTGCCGTCGTCGCGAGGGGCTACTTTCACGAGTGTCGGCAGGTTCTTGCTCTTGGCTAAGACATCCAGGATTGTGGTGCCATTCTTCAAGCCAATGCTGCCACGTATAGAATGGAGTTTGCGGACGCCCCCGGCGATGGAGTCGTATGCAAAATAATACAGAAAAATAATGAGTTCCCTGAGCAAAATACGACCAACACACGAAAGCTGAGACCCACCTGGCACCCCAAATCACGAGCCCCTCTTGGTCTTTAGAGTCGGTCATTAGCGGGATGAGCGATTCATCGCTATTGACCAGCAGCATCCCGGCACCGCCAACATCCTGAACAGCTCTTCAAGTGCGCAAGCCACTAGTCAGCTTAGCGTATACTCGATCTCAAGTGATATCGACCCAGTTGTTACCTTAGTTTGGCACCAAACGAACATCCACCGCGTTTGACCACCACGACCGAACGAGTCGCGAGGATTCCGAGGCCTTTGTAGTGGCAGGCAGTCTCTAGCGGATATGCCGCTACAACACGGAAGGGGACGGTAGGGATTTTGCCACCAAAGAGCGCTGGCAGCACCTGAAACTCGAGCGACTCGGAAAAAGAGGACGCGTTGCCACTTGCCACTTTGGAGTTTGCCACCGCCGACGAAGCGTTGATGTACCAAAACGTCATATTCCGGCTCGACTTCTTCACGTTCTGTGTTAACGTGGAGAAATGAAGGTGTCAATAACGCGCTGTGGATGGCATAAAATGCAGCACCACGTACTGTTGCGATGGCTAGCTCCTGGTTAGTAAGCTTCTTAGGCTGCTCAAGAGGCTTCGGGATTTGATCTGGCCGCTCTTCATAGATCCGAACCACTGTCAGGTGTAGTAGAAAAGGTAAATCATAGTGAGAACATAACTTATTGGACACAAACAAACATCAAGGTCACTTACATGCTTCTTGGTGTTCCATCACGGACATTATAAGTTCTCCATCCAGTTTTGACATTCTACAAGTGCACAACATACACGCTGTTAGTCTTTGCATGGTAACGTAAGCTATTGCGAAAACAGTTCTTCATACAGAGCAACGGGGATCTCCACACGGTCAGTAACAGTCGTAGGTTGGAACCTGCCTTCGTCCTTGACGTTGTTCACGATCACAAGTGCCTTTCCGTTCGCAGCTTTGGCATGGTTTGCCTTCTCAATCAGCGTGCAGACCCCTCGAAAAGCGAGATAGACAACACCCGCCTTGTTCATAGATGACTCAGGCACATCTGAGAATGTGTTGCACCCTGATATTGGCGTCGCGAATGCCAGTTTCATCGGTAAAGTTGAGTTGTTATTGGTGATCTCCGTGTCGGGCTCTGTACTCCAAGAAGCCAAATGCAACCGTACTTCCCACCCGCGTAATACCTCAGGGGCGTCAAACGTTAACGTCCAGTTCATCACCATTCGTTTGATAGGTTTTGCCGCAGCTTTAGCAGCCGCACGCTCAGCAGACATTTGCACGAGGAACACGAGTTTGCGGGGAGTAGCCGAGCTTAGATACACTTGCACAACCTCTTCAGGACCCATCTTCGACGTGTCAATACCGTTCAATGCAATCAACTGGTCGCGCGGTGCAATTACATTGAGCTTCTGGGCCGGCAGCTTCGGTTCCAAATGGCTCACTACCGCCTTATCCCTCGTGTTCAAGTCCCAGTTGAGTCCTATCGGGCCTTTCGTCGCGAACTCGACCTCGTAGCGGAATTCCCAGCCATCTCGACGTTTTCCAGCAGTTAGATTGTGCGGAGTCATGCGCGTTCGCTCGTACTCCTCCTTATCCAGCTTTTCGAGGAGTTCTTGCTCCTTCTTGGCGAGAGCTTCGGCCACGCGGCGCTCCTGTTCAAGTCTCGCTTGAAGCTCCTTGTTGTTGGCAATCTCAAGTTCGCGAGCTTCTCGCTCCGCTTTCAACCGCGCTTTCTCTTTGAGCCAGGCTGCTATCACTTCCTCTCGCTCCGGCGTCGCAGGCTCAAACTCAAGCATTCTCGGCGACAATATCTCCACACGCGCGAACCCTGAGAGGACATGCACCGAGCCTACGGGTTTGAACAATGGCAACACTGCTACACTCCCCACGGGGCTGTCGATAACGTCTTGGAACGACAGCACGGAGACTTCCGCTCCATCGACTCGCACCAAGCGATCAGTCGGCTGTAACGAAGGCGGGGGTACAGTGTCTTCATCAAGCACGGTATCATTCAGCGCAGCAAGACAAGCCGTGGTAGTCGAACTACAGCTCTGCACCGCGGACCCATTCACCTCCAGTTCAACTTCAACACTTTCTTCCATCTCCACAACCTTCTCCTCGTCAATACTGTGCACGCGAAGCTCGTGAGTCTCTGGGAAGTGCTCCAACACCACCGAGCGGTTGACGACCGCTTCAAACGCTACGGGAAATCGCATCTCCCCCAAAGTTCCGTTCCCTTGCGCCGCAGGCTCAGGCGGCGGCTTACTCTCTTCCTCTGCACTCACATGAGCAAGACCTCCACACGCTATCAGAGCAAGAACACCACACAACAACCACGTCTTCCCGACCCACGCAGCCATTCGCCCTGGAATCCTAAGAAGAAAATGCTTATCACCCTGCGTCCGTTCACCGAAAAACGGATCCGAGTCAACAGTCAGCACTGCTGACTCAGCAGCCAGCGGAGCTGATCAACCCAACTCCGCCTCATCTTCACACGTCCTTATCATCGCTACTCCACACTCGCACTGCCTCGTTTCCTGTGTTATCTCCGTTGTATATTTACTACTTTCTTCTCCTCTCTTCATTGCCGCAGGTCGTGGTGCTTCTCGAGCGCGTAGGGACTCTTTGAGCCTCTGGGGAAAATATCCGCGTACTTCTGGATGAGCGCAGCGTGGGTCTTGACGAGGTAGTCCTTCTGCTGCCGCACCACGCGGCGCGTGTCGCCCTGCGGCGTCTGCACGGCCACGAGGATGGAGTTGTCCGGCACGTGCTCGCCCGCGGCCACCACGACGCCGCTGCCGATGAGGCAGTTGCTGCCGATCACAGAGCCCTCTCGCGCCTCCGCCTTGGGCTCGAACCAGTTGCCGTCGCCCACACGCGTGCTACGCAGCACGCAGCCGCTCTCGAACAGGTTGTCGCGTCCGATCCGCATCTCATCGGGCGCGTCATTGACCAGCACAGCTCCGTCCTCGACGAAGCAGCGCTCGCCCAGCACAATCGGACCGCCTGTCGCCCGCATCGACGCGCCAGGATGGATGGCGCAGCGCTCGCCGACCGTCACGGCGCCCCGCAGCTCCGCCTGCACGCACACCGCCGCCGTTCGCCCCACCTGCACCTGCTGGGCCATGCTGGATACTTAGCGAAGAGATCAAAAATGAAGTCCCTTGAGTTGCGCGCAAGTTGTTGCAAGAAGTTGGTACGCTGTACCATTTTGGATAGGGATTGATAGTACCGTCGAGGGCGCATGAATTTGCATATCGCGCCCTAAATAAATGTATCATGCGGCCGAAATGATACATTTATGCTTGCCATGCCGATGTATTATTGAGGTCGCTACTACAAAAACGGTGCGGGATTCTTGAATTCCAGGCTGCATACAGTACAAGTCCCAGTGGCGTACAGCAACGAGAGGCATAAATTGATAAGAATGAAGAGGATGCCATGAGGACGATGACCGGTCATTTAGGCTGGGCTTGGGCCAACAGCCAAGCCGCATGACTGCGGTGTAGTCGAGGTGTTGCTGCTTGTTGCGAGCCGACATAGTCTGGCAAAGCCTAAAATGCGTGCGACATGCAGGGACACCCAGTATGCATTTATTCACGACCCTGTTGGAATGTATCATTTCGGCCGCATGATACATTTATTTAGGGCGCGATATGCAAATTCATGCGCCCTCGACGGTAGCGCGATTTTCTTCCTAAACTACTAGAGGATAATTGACGAAATCAATTCTACTATTCTAATATTAAACGAATCTAGCGATCCAGATTACTATATACCGGGAGGGCTACGTAGTAGCCTGTAGGGCACCACCAGCTTTATTTCGCTCAAAAAATGTCGACTGAGTTACAGGCAACATTTACTGTACTATCCCATGACACCTTTGGCAACCTTCGACCAACTCACTGCCCGCCGTGGGGGTCGAATCACTCACAGGCCCGCCATGAGACTCAGATCCCAGCTTTGTACATGGAGGCAGAATGCTTCGTGCAGCTGTGCTTTATGCTGCGGGTCTTAGCCAGTGGCTTGGGCAACGCTGAGTTCGTGATGCGAGAGGGGAGACCCTGAGCATTCAGCCGCACCAAGACGACGACGATGTCGAGGATGATGTAGTGATTGGCCCACCGCGATAGGACTTCTGCAGTTGCTTAATCAACACGTTTGTGAAATTCATATTTTGGTGGCAATATTGACGATCGTGGTGAGGATGAACGAGAATTTCCCAGCACCCTTACGAGAACGTGCGCAGTATTAATGATGGCCACACAAACTCCGCTTCACTGACTTCAACGTTGCTACGAAAGGCTTCCTTACGAGATACACATCGATGAGTTTGAGCTTTTTATAACGACTTCCCAACCATCATTGCCCGCATTAGGAGCAGGAGTATTTGAAATCTACTACCAGCTCAACCTAATTCTAGGCTACACATAGGTACGTGATATATTAACAACCTGGCTTCACCATTCGCCGGTGTGCTGACGACAGCAAGGACAAAAACAGCGAGTTCAGCGAGGACGGCAAGAGAGGTCAGTACAGCAAGGACAGCGAGCACCGCAACGACGACGAGGACGGCACGGACAGCGAGGACAGCGGACATAGCGAGATCAGCGATGACAACGACACAGAGATGAGCACTCCTACGGCTACCAGGAATGAGCGACCACCAAAAACCCCAGAGAGACGACCCCCGACGAGCAACCGCAGAGCTTTTTGGGAATCGACAGCGTGAAGAACCGTAGCCAAGGAACGGCCCGGACGCCATTGAGCATCCACGACGGTTCGCGCGAAGATAGCGGCACACCAAGAGTCGCAAACCAAGATGCTTGTGTAGGAGAGGCAGACTTCGCCTCCTTCCTTGAGCCAGAGAGAACGAAGTGCGAGAGCGTAAGTCGCGACACCTGCCTGGTGCACGCGACCGTAACATGACTGTAGTTATATGTACCAGAAAGAGCATTGACGCTTACGTGTCTGTGGTTTGGAGGAACAGTGAGTACTGCAGCCTCACGGCGTTGCAACCCCGGTATTGCAGCCCGGTTCCAGACTTCTGTCGCCGCCCAGAGGTAATTAGCAGCCCCAAGAGGTGACAGAGAGAGAGAGAGAGAGTTCACCGTGGCAGGAAGTCTGGACAGCGCTAAACACTTCCGGTGATCCCAACTGACCCCGAGTCTGTACGAGGAACGAGGCGGTCGATCCTACTGCTTATCTGCGTGTGTAGATTAGATTGTGGTGACCACCTTAGCTACCGGACACCGGGCTAAAGTACAAGGCTCAGGACTGGCACAGACGAAGGGAAGGGCAGGCGTAGGTGTTGATTGTATATGCTTATCAAAACTGTGATATAAGCAGAGTGGCATGAATTTCATGTAGTGCATAACACATAATTGGGATGAACTTCGATAAGCGTTGACCTTGAGTCAAAAATTGCTTTTTAGTATACTATACATTCCCTACGGTAAAACGTTGCCAAAGTTTCATGTCTTATAGTCTACCATGCCGCTATCGACCATCGATCGGAAGATGAAGATGAACCCCACCTTTGATTTTTCAGACAGCAGCTGAACAGTATTTGCGGCAGCGATCAAGTACATCACCACTTCATGTTTTCACTTGAGAAACGCCCTCCCGATTTAGGGCCAGCGATCTAGTTAGTACTATAGTAATCTATGTTACTACTGTCGACCACCCGGTGTCCTCCATATCGACCACCGAAGTATCTATCCTCCAGCTCGACCACCAGGCGTCCTCGTTGATGCCTTTGCTTTATCGGTGCAAGGCGCCTCCCCATGTGTTGGGACTTGCGTACGGGTGGCAAGTGAGCTCTTGAGCACAAACCAGGCAAACGTGAGTGAAACCCGCTGCTTTGCCGCACCCCGAGAGCACGTAGGACACATCCAGTTTGATGGACCAGTTCCACTCGGCATGACGGCCGCGGTCCTGACGGTAGCGACGAATCTGAAGGAGGACTCCAAAACTATGTCCGCACTGGCCGTGGACGCCGATCTTGGTGCTGCTGTTGGCGGTAGTGTGGACGAGGGGACAGCTGGTGGCAAGGCTGACTTGGGTTCCGGTGTAAATGATGGCGGCAAGTTCGTCGTCGGCGGTGTATCCAGCGTCATTGGCGTCGCGGGTATGTCCGCGACGAAGACTTGGAACTGGCGCACTTCATGGACGATCTTGGTCAAGCTTGGTCGAGCGAGTCCGGAAGGAGGTTGTTGACTTGTCGAGCTACTCAGAATGAGCCCAATCAGAACACTGCAATTTCTCTCTGTACATGTGGCGCTGAGAATCTTCAAACACATCCAGTGACTGGTGGCACCTTACACCAGGATGCGATCCAGTCCGTCAAGAATCTACTCAACACGCTAGCAAGGTGAAGAGAAATCTGACAGAATCTCAAGACGCAAATGGTATCAAACAAGAATCGGTGCCCAGCACGATGGCTGGACTTCAAGGTGTATGGCTGGATCGCAAGACGCCAAGGTACCCAGTAGGTCGCCAAGATGGGATAGTAGCACGGTACGGAGGGATAGCTAGCGCCGCTTTCATGTTTTGCGTTGCTTTTAGAATTCAATTGCTTTCTCAAGTGCATTGGCTGTCATAGTACAGCGCTGATAGATCGTAGCCTCCAATCGCTCACTACAGAGAGCTAGTAGACCGGTCCCGTGCGACGAACCGCAATCACAGAGCACTTAAGCCTCCCAGCAGCGAATCCGCTTCCTCCATTTAACCCTTTCACTACCAGCCCAGCCCGATGATCTGATAGGTCAGTATAACGCCTTAGTGGGATAAAAGCGCCACCTATATTTTCAAACAAAATAGACACACCTAAACTACCCATCAAATTACATACAGCACATTCGGCTACTTTATTGTAATTTCTACATTCTCTCAACTATACCAATCTACAACACCGATACTCTTGTCTGATAAAAATAAACGAAATATTAGGTTTCAGAACCGCTAGATAGCTTCTAATGTGAAACTTCCTTAATGGAAAACAGCACCAAAACGCACCCAATCGTCCCATCTCTTGTGCTACATCAATCAAAATCCCTTAGCACCAAAACGCACCCAATCGCCCCATCTCTTGTGTTACATCAAACCCAATTCCTTAGCACCAATCATCACCAATCGTCCCATCTCTTGCGCTACACTGGCTCAAATTTCATAGCATTACACCGCAAGCAATACACCCCTCTGTAGCAAATAAACGAAATATTAGGTTTCAAAACCGCTAGATAGTTTCTAATGTAAAGCTTCATTAATGGGAAAACAGCGCCACAATTAGCAGTTAATCAATACCAAATGGTAACCACTTGTCATGTGGTACTATCATTCAATGTCACTATTTGGTAACGACAATCATTTCGTACCACTATTGGGCAGTGATAATCACATCAGTGTCTCACCGATCAGCAGTTAATCAATAGCAAATGGCAACCATTTGTCATGGCCGCAATCATTTCATATCACTTTTAGAGTCGGGCAATCATTTCGATACACTAATGGGTAATGACAATCATTTCGATACACTAATGGGTAATGACAATCATTTCATAACTAATTGGTAATGACAATCATTTCGTTACACTATTAGATAGCATGCTATTTCACACAAACATCTTTTTATTCTGATAAATATAAAGTTACTAATATAGAAGCATGGTTTATTCTCACGAGAAATATATCGAAAGAAAAGAAGCTATTCAAGCCGCACAAAAGAGATACTATCTTAAGACAAGAGAAACACGTATCGCTAAACAAAGAGAGTACGATACAGCTAATCGAGATATTATCTACGCCAAGCGACATGAGCGACGTAGAGCTTTAAAAGAAGCTCAGTCGACTAACGAAACAACTGAATCGAATTAATTAAATTTGATTTTTTTGTCTTTGCCTGAATATAAGATTTTGATCTTGAGCGAAGTCCAGTTAATATATAAAGACTTTTTTCACTCGAGAAATATAGCAACATACATATAGTCATGCTCGCACACGAACTCGAAGGACTACGTCATTTCAACATCCCTTTCATCAAATGGGGATCAAGCCACCGTGTGAAGGTGAGTCGTCGTATGGGAAAGAAGGTGTATGTGTCAGATTTGAGCAAGATATCCAATCTTAGACTTGTAGCATCTGAATACAAGATTAACTTCGAAAGACTAAAGCAGCAGCTATCGTTAGGATTTATCCAAACTGAAGATAAGCGTTCTCTGGATGCCATCAACGCTCAATCCGGTAAGACTGAGGTAGCACTCAGTACGTTCAACCGTATTCGGAAAGACATTGTAGCACCTGCTGATAAGCAGCTACTTGTTCACTTTAAGGATGACAATGGAATTATCGTTAAGACTTACCATCTTGAGGATCGTTTGATTAACATCGACAACTTATTCATCGATGAGGAAAACCAATACTCATCCGGTGCTGAGGTTGAGTTAAACATACTTCCATCGACTGTGATTGAAGTTGAGTGGATTGACAATCCTGCAAGATCCAGATCTCAGAGAAAGAACTTCTTTCGTTATCTAACGAAGGTAGACTACAAGCTTGAAGCATATCAAGTTTATTCTGATTATCAGGACTTTAATGTAGAGGATGTATCGTTCGATCCTGAAAAGTACGTTAATGATGTTGAAGCTAAGGACTATCCTTGCTTCTTATTCGCTCTACTTAAAGCTGGGGTTTCAGCAAAAACTGTTAAACAAATCTCTCAAACGATGTTCAATAGTGGTGCTACAGTTGACTTTATTAGAAAAACAGCGAAAGCTTTCAATCTAAATATTATCGTGAAGCAGTACCGCTTGAAAGGTGAAAAAGCCGACTTCAAAACCACATCCTATGGCGATAAAAGTAACCAACACGTATTACTTGGCGCTGTTGGTGGCCATCTATTTGCTATTCATCCAACAAAGATCACCAAAGCTGCTATCGCTAATCCAGGGTTTGTTGCGGAATACAATAGAACAGATTTTGCGATTAACCCACCGGCGACCGCTCTTATCCCGATTTTGCAGGGATAAGATTAATATAGGAATTTGTATACTGGAGGGATAGGGTAAGCGATGTCCCCAGCGGCCGGCGCCGACCCTTCGGGCTCCATCGATTTTCAACCTCATTGGCTAGATTTATCCAATCAAAGCTGGGATACGGCCGTAATATTAAGCTCTGTTGAGATTTCGATCGAAAAAACCTTGGCGTAATTCGCAGGATAATGCAAACATTCGCTAAGTGAGTGAATTGCTCTGAGCTGAATATCGCGGTTGATGGACGTGTTCGGCAACCGCTGTGACACTATCCCAGGGCAAGCACGGCACGACACATGAGGGACGCCTTCTACCGCGACGACGAGACGTACGAGGCACAACCGAAAGCAGAACAACTCAATCTCGTACACTCTAGCCAGCCTGTTGCCCCATTGCTGACGTGTTTCTCGACTGCAGGCGAGGCGATGGCTGGTGGCACAAGCCCCCCCCCCCCATTCCATCGGCAGTACACCCGCCTGACTTCCTCCTTCCTCTTCGCCATGCAGGGCTACGGCTACTCGCAGTACCAGGCGCATTCGTCGCACCACCAGCGCAGCGACAAACTTTCCAAGCTCTACTACAACCCCTGGACCACGGCACCAATAGCGGCGGCTTCAAATGGCCCGGCGTGCGTGAGCTCCAGCAGCACGTGAACTCGTGCTGCACGAACGGCAGGAATCGAGTCGAGCCGGAGAGCGCCACCCACCGACGTCGCGCACGCTGTCCCATCGACTCGAACAGGATGCAGGCCCAGCAGCAGGCCCGACGCCGCAGCAGGGAGACTTCGACTACGAGCCCGTCAGCATACTTCGCGCTGTCGCCCAAGGCCTATCGATACAATTGGGGCGATTCTCAGAGCCGATCTGTTGGGCGGCGGTCATGCGTCAGCGCACACGAACACCCGTTCGCGTGAGGCGCCGTCAATGAAGGAGAACAAGCGCGTGTTCAAGCTAAACGATGGCATCAACCATCACAAGACGCTGCAGGACGAGGTCGGACGACCAAGCAGTCCATCGTGTTATCTCAAATCCGAGTGCGTAGCGCAGGCAGGTCGCCGAGGACCAAAATGACGGTGGCACGTAAGGCGGTGGCGTTAGCGATGAGGGCTACAATACACACCAGTAGTCTTTCTAGGCGGATGCATTGAGCATGCAAGTAAAATACTACTATAATAATAAAGGCATTCCATAGAATTGAGCGATAGCCAAACAAAAAAGTCAAACAGTCGCGGTCGCTCCTCAGTGGTACACATCGTGTTTGCGAGAGGGGGGGAAGATCTTCTCCGAGAAGGTCATGGCCGACGCAAGGATGTACACCGACGACACGGCGGCCGACAGCAGCAGCACTGTGGGCGGCAGCAGCAGCGATGAAGACGAGCGCTCGAACCAACAGGAGCTCACAGCGCGAGGGCGCTCTGAGAGCCAAGGGCACCTCAGCAATCAAGATACCGACGTAGACCGCTCCTCCTACTTTGTTCTCTCGGACCCTAACTACACCTACGAGGCTGTCCCGGTGCGCATGTATGTTCTATTTGTGGTTGCTATTTGATATCTAACCGTCCTGCTTGCATACAACAGGCTTTCACGCCCGATGTCAACCGAACAGCGTCAAACAACAAGAAAATTTATGGCAAGCCGAAGTCGGTGGGGGAGGTACGTACACGTATCTTAGGTGTTCAAGTGGCGTTACGATGGCTCAATTCCGATGTATGCCTAGACGTTGGAGAGATTTCAATGGTATCAGGGGTACCTTGACTTTCACACCCTCCAGCCAGTACGCAAACCTTCACGCGACCGGGTGGGTATGCGAATTACTTGAGTTCTGTGGCGTAGTCTAACAAATGTTATTATGCAACAGGTTTACGAGCCTAGATTCAGGTCTACCAACCATGTAGACGCATTTCTGGCCGCCCTTCCGCTCTACGAGATGTATGCGCAGTTTCAGAATGACGAAGACTCGAGTCACATCTACGCGTGGCTGCAAGCATCCCTGAAAGCCTCAAAGGTATTTCACGCGATATGTAGTGCCAGATGTACTCCCAACGCTAACGTGCCATTGATCTCTGTGTAGATAACGCTGTCTATGATAAAGCGTCGACAGCGCCTGTGCGAGTGGGACATTGAACGCTTAGACGCGTTTCTCGATTCCCATGTTGAACACCACATCGCCATGGAGGCAGACGGATCGTACGACGAGAACGCTATCCGGGAGCATTCCAAGGAGGGTTTCTTCAAAGAGCTCGAGTATAAAGCTCGAGTCCAAGAAGCCGCTGCGCTCGAGTGGCTTGCTGTGTGGACGTATCAAACCGAGGTGATGTTTCCTCGTCTTGGAGTATCACTGAGACGCTAGTGGGTCTGAAAGTGCCTAGTCCAGCTGCACAGAAGCATTTATGTTTTGTTAGTGATGCTGAGATGTAATCAAGAAGGCCATGCCTGCATATATTCGTTCGTAGCCTGCATGGATCTCAACGTGGACAGCCAGCTTGGCCGCCGTCGATGTCAAAGTTGGCTCTCACAGGCGTATTTGTATTCAGCTTTGTATGCATGATGTCAAGGTTGACTTCGCGGTGAACCATAGATGTCAACGTTGACAGCCAGCTTGGCCGCCGTCGATGTCAAAGTTGGCTCTCACAGGCGTATTTGTATTCAGCTTTGTATGCATGATGTCAAGGTTGACTTCGCAGTGAACCATAGATGTCAACGTTGACAGACAGCTTGGCCGCCGTCGATGTCAAAGTTGGCTTCGCATCTCTCTCACAGGCGTATTTGTATTCAGCTTTGTATGCATGATGTCAAGGTTGACTTCGCAGTGAACCATAGATGTCAACGTTGACGGCCAGCTTGGCCGCCGTCGATGTCAAAGTTGGCTTCGCATCTCTCTCACAGGCGTATTTGTATTCAGCTTTGTATGCATGATGTCAAGGTTGACTTCGCAGTGAACCATAGACCCCAACTAATTATCCGGCTCGTTCTGCTGTTCGTCCCCGCTGACCGTACATTCTACCGCGGCGAGAAGCTCCGCTAGCACTTCCGCCACGGCCTCCCGCTCGCTCTCATCCGGGGGCCTCTCAGTCGCAGTTACTCCGTCTTCGTCCTGTCCTTCTGCATCTGCGCCGAGCCGCTCTGGTTGATGCACTTGTACCTCTACGTTTCGCGGTCTGGAACTTGGAAGCGGTAACGGCAAAGATGCCTCCGAAGCCGCCCTGTCGGCATTCTGAACATCGGTCTCGGTTTCCCTTGGCAGTACGGCATCCGAGGTAGCTATGTCCATCGTTTCCGCGCGCAACTCCTCCTTCGACCGACGCATTCGAATCCGCCCGACCGTTTCATTGTGCGGGAGTTGATCTCCGTTCTTCCACTTCGAGTGCCAAATGTTAAAGCACGATACAGAATTACCATCGGTTACGTGTCGCGCCTTGGAACACAAAAACAGTCTTCCTCGATCAGTGGAGCACTGCTTGCAGTAATGACGCGTTGTACCGGGAGGTCGATTCGATCCAGGACTGCGAGCACCACGCAGTACCGAACAAACTTTGCACACGCGAAACTTGAACTTGCCCTTCGCCGTCTTGTCCGTCGAGACCATCAATTGATGCTTCGAGCTTGCTAGCGAATACGCCGTCGAAACTGGTGTTTGGTTAGATCTTGGCTCCACCTCGGTAACAGCGGCTTCGGCGACTGGAATCGTTTCCAGGAAGTCATCGTCTCCGAGAGCGAGTAGCTCCTCGTGTAGCTGAATTAGAAAATCCGCGTGTGAAAGAGGTTTTTCCCCCACAGACTTCGCGTACTCACGGTGGGCGATAAAGCGTTAATAACCGCTATATCGAGAAGCCCGTAGAAAACAGTCTTGTAGTATTTCTTCGGTCGCATGACCCTTTGGATGGAGTACCTAGTAAATGCATTCTCGGCGTAAGTGAAGGGAGTCAGAACCGCAACAGAGCAACACGTACCTTTGCAGACGTAGCTGGTCGTGGCTGTCAACACCCCCCATGTACTTATTGTACAATACCACAAACTCCGGACACGGAATGTTTGCATATGAGCCGTCCTTTGCTTCCTCCGCACAATCGCACGTCTAGCGGAGGCCCCAGTCGCCACAAAGTAGCAAATTTTCGAGTCAACCCACCGCGTCGAGTACATCCAACGATTCGTATTGTTCCGGGCAAGAACGTATGAGCCGCGCGGCATCCCTGTCGAAGCTGATTTTTGTCGGTCTTCAAGTCTTCGGGAAGCCAAGACGCGTCGTAGCCACCGTCCCGATATTGTAGTACCCCATGTCCATCAAACGAAACCCCAACGGCACTGAAGAATACTCGCGATCAGTGATGATGATTCGCTTCTTGGATCGATCCACCCGACGCTGTTCCCACACGGCTTTGGGTTTCGAACCACAGCAGCTGGTCCGCTTCTGGTGTCAACAAATTGACTGTTTTGTTTCTTACCACAATAAACCTCGAACCTGAGCATGAATTCACAGCGTTCAGATACCGAATATATAAAATAGGGCAATGACCATACCTGGAACAGTAGTGGGTTTTCCCGCAGCACACAGCGAACAGCTTGGTGCCGTACTTGTGCGGCTTATTCTTCAGGAAAACTCGTATTGTGTTCCGCGAACTTCTTGAAGGGATAACCATCTCGTCGAATGCAACCCAGCGCCCTAGTTCCATTCCCCCCTTGAAAGTAGACTGTAACTTGCTTATCACGTTGCGAATCTTCCATGCCCGGTCCGTCTTAGCCTGCGGAGCCTGGTTGTTCGTAAAGTGGAGAAATCTGGCGAAGGACGTGTTAGTGGGCCCTTTATTTAAGTAACGTGGAAGTCACAGTACCTGTTAATCTCCTTGAAACGCTTGCGAACCATAAATGGCGACCAAGTTCCAGCTGGGATCGCTCCACGGGCTCGCGTCTTCCAATGATCTTCCAGTCGAGACTTTATCGGGCAAATAGCCCTGGATATTACTAGGGCCAGAAAATGCATGATCTCCGCGGCACGTACTTCTTTGAACGCGTCCAGTTCCTTTTTCTTTGCTTGAAACATCTCCTTGCGTTTGTGCCTGTCGTCCGTCTTCTTTTCAATTGACAACTTCGCCTGTCGAAGTCTTTCCGGTCGTGTCTGGCGCTCGTAACGATTAGTTTCCTCGGCAATCTCCGTCCAGAGAGTCTTCGGCATGAAGTAAAAAAAGATCTGAAGGTTTCATCGTTTTCGCTGCCTCTATAGCTGAGGCAGTAAGTCGAGGGGGGTCCGTAAACACATCCGTAGCGCCGGACAGGTCCGAGTCATCCCGTTCGTCGGTTACCGGTAGCAACTCCCAACCATTGTCAGACATGCCTCGAAGCATTTCATCTGTTATGTAGTCCTGGGGCCGGCAACCGCGCGAATTTCCTCCGCTGTTTCGACACTAAAACTTTCGTTTCCGGTATCATCCGCAACATAAAGCTCATCTGCAAACTCATCTTCAGAATCGTCGTCGGCACTCTCGCTAGGGCAACCATCAGATTCCAGCACCTCGTAATCGCCATCAATACCCACGTTCACTTCATCAGCAAGCATCTCCGCACGTCGTTTCGATTTCTTCCCAGATACTCGACTTCCGGGAGACGAAAGAGTACGTCGATTTTGCGAGGGTGTTGCGGTTGTTTCTGCTGTCTGCCGGGGCGATTTTGTTTTTCTGGGAGCCTTGACTGACCCTCTGGAGTCTGCTCGCGGTACTGGCGTAGCATCCGCATTCCTTCCATCGGTATTAAGGTTGTTTGTAACCCCGGCACCACAATGCTCAACAGCACCACCTGCATTTGAGATCGCCTCTTCCTCGGTAGTCTCGGGAAAGTAATCCGGGAAATCGTACTCATAGTCATTTTCGGCTCGATCATCGGTTTGCCGGCTCTCGGAGGCCACATTGCCAGCATCATTGGTTACTCCCACTCCATAATTTTCTGGAATCGATGCTCTGCTTGCTTGGCGAACTGAAGACCCACCGCTGGGTTTCTCGTTCTCATCGGTATCTTTCCGAGGGCTGTCATGGCCTACCGTCCCAGTAGCATCGGTGACTTCAGCTGGAGCTGGGTTTTGGAGCATAGCTTGACGTGCTGCTTTCTGGCGACGCCTAAACTTCTCCAATTTGTCAGGGCAGTTCAGATTGGAGGCAGGCTCCCAGCTCGTTTGGGAATATCCCTTCCATTTCACCTCAAAGTAAGACAAGCCAAAACGAAAAGTTTCACGAAGAATTTTTTCCACTTCGTACACTTCCTCCGAGCCTGGGCACCATTATTACAGTTAGTACGTTTTCCACAAAACCAACATAAGAACTTGACAGATTTGGTTGTTACCTTCAGAATCCTCTTGGTGTTTTGCAGGTTTAGCCGTCACGTGGCTACCTCGGTCAGGCAAGTCCGCTCTTCGGGTTGTTTTTTTCTTCTTCAACGCGCGTGCCTCTTGAAGTTGTGCTGCCTTGAACTTATTGAGGAGCTCAGGACAATGCAGATTCGATTCCGGCTCCCACGACGTCTCGTCGTAACCCTTCCACTTCACATGGTACTTGGGCTCTCCACGCACGAACTTCATCTCGATGATCTTCTCGACTTCAAACTCGTCGTCTGCAGCATTATGAGCGTCTACTATAAGATCGCTACGACGCTTTGCTAGTGAAAGATGCGTTTTGCTTACCAGATGCCTCGGAGTTCACTGTCCTCGCTGCTTTTCTTCGCGCCTTCCGGGCGGCTGGGCGTCGCGCCCGCTGCCTACTCGGCGCTTCTGTGCCATCTCGACGAGTGAGGGGCAAAAGGCGCACTTCTATCATCCGGATACGTGGGCGTTGTTGACCTTGATCATACAAAAATACTGATATTAAATTTCCGATCTAAACATATCCGGATACGAAGTTCGTATACTAATAATATCTCGAAGTTGAGTTGCAAGTGCCAATGTTGACATCGCAAAGCTTAGCAGATTCCTCTGGCATAACAAATAGACTGGTACTGCTAGATGTCCTACATTTCTTCTAGAGCTCCTGCTCCTTCACAATGATAAATATACGCTCGGCGTCGCACTCACCATGCACGAAACCCGCTGCATGGCAACGGGTATCACGAATGAGCTCTCGAGAAGCGAAACGACAGACATGACGGCGCACACCCACCCGCAAGGAAGAGGGACTCAACGTTGGGCTGGGGATGTCAACATTGACACTGCGCTGGACCTCCATATCAGCGAACAATCGAAGCTCACCAGAAGACTTGACGGCAAGCATAGCGACAGCAGCACCGCGATCGTGGCGATGGCGGCGTGGGCGACCGTCGGGCAGCGTTTTGGTGAGCCCACACAGCGTCACGGCGAGCGTATGGTGGCTAGCCCTGGCACGGCGACAGCAGCGCCGCGGGAGCAACATGGCGAGCGTGGCGGCGGCGAGCATGGCGGCGGCCGGCACAGCGAGCGTGGAGGTGTCGAGCATGGCGGCGGCAGGCACAGCGAGCGTGGCGGTGGCGAGCATGGCGCCCGGCCGGCACAGCGAGCGTGGCATGGCGGCGGCCGGCACAGTGACAGCAGCATGGCGAGCGTGGCGAGGGCGACCGTCGGGCAGCGTTCTGGCGAGCATAGCGGCGGGCAGGTGAAGATCAGCAGCATGGCGAGCTTGGTGGCGGCCTTGGTGACGACGGTCGATGCGAGCCAGGCGTCGGCATAGTTGGAGAAGCGCTTGAGCAGGAGCTGGCGATTTCGGAAATGAGGTTTGGGATTGAGCGCGCGGAAACGATCTTCCGGCACGGATCGCAGCGCGAGCGTGATTGGCCGCGAGATGGCTGGCCAATTACACGTCGCAAATTCAAACGGTGGGGGCGCTGATTGGCGTAGATACCGGAGCGAACCCGCGGGCGAAAATCTGCGTGTTGCGCGAACTCACGCGCAAGTTGGAAAAGCGCGCGAAAAGCTGTGTGTTGCGCGAAGCTTGACCAGGCTGATACCACTTTGTGTCTGTGACCTTTGGGTGAAGCTGACTTTTGATTGGCTTATCAGCTTCAACTTCAACCCTCGATAAGCACTCCGAATTATAGTAGTTCTCCTAGTACGGGGGCATTTCTTTTGCAGTTCTATGGTAACTTACTTTTGCACGTTCATCTGCAACAGAAACGGTAGCAAACGGTGCCCGAACGTCGCTCGCCTCGCTACCTAGGTCGGTGTGGTGTCCTCACAAAACGCGGTATTCGTAGATATGAAATACCAACCAATGCGTGCACACGGTTTCTATAGGTGAGCGCTAGCACCATTGATCTTGTCCGTCAAAATACTCTGCTACTGGGTGGTCAAAGCTCACGAGACAGCACACTAATTCTCTCCTGTACCTCGACACACTGATACGAATAGACACCAGTGACTTGAGCTAGGAATACGCCGCGCTAGCTAAGAACACGGATGCCCCCCCCCCCCCCCCTCCTTTATTTTACTACATCTAGGAGCCCACACACCGCTTGACCTCCCGTGTCGCGCCGCTGTCACCGCGTGAGGTGCGTTCTGCAGTTCGAGTGCGGCTGGTATCGGTGAAATGGCGAAAGTCGAGGGTAATTCGCGCCCGTTGGCAATAGCGCTGCAGGGAGCTTTGGGGGCTGCATGGAGGTGTCAGTGGTGACTTGGCCCGCCCAACCACCAGTGCCGCGCCGCTGTGGCTCACCGCCTCGCCCGGTGAGGTGCGTTCTGCAGTTCGAGTGCGGCTGGTATCGGTGAAATGGCGAAAGTCGAGGGTAATTCGAGGGTTGAAGTTGAAGCTGATAAGCCAATCAAAAGTCAGCTTCACCTTTACTTGCGCGTGAGTTCGCGCAACACGCAGATTTTCGCCCGCGGGTTCGCTCCGGTATCTACGCCAATCAGCGCCCCCACCGTTTGAATTTGCGACGTGTAATTGGCCAGCCATCTCGCGGCCAATCACGCTCGCGCTGCGATCCGTGCCGGAAGATCGTTTCCGCGCGCTCAATCCCAAACCTCATTTCCGAAATCGCCAGCTCCTGCTCAAGCGCTTCTCCAACTATGCCGACGCCTGGCTCGCATCGACCGTCGTCACCAAGGCCGCCACCAAGCTCGCCATGCTGCTGATCTTCACCTGCCCGCCGCTATGCTCGCCAGAACGCTGCCCGACGGTCGCCCTCGCCACGCTCGCCATGCTGCTGTCACTGTGCCGGCCGCCGCCATGCCACGCTCGCTGTGCCGGCCGGGCGCCATGCTCGCCACCGCCACGCTCGCTGTGCCTGCCGCCGCCATGCTCGCCACCGCCACGCTCGCTGTGCCGGCCGCCGCCATGCTCGCCACCGCCACGCTCGCTGTGCCTGCCGCCGCCATGCTCGCCACCGCCACGCTCGCTGTGCCGGCCGCCGCCATGCTCGCCACTGCCATGCTCGCTGTGCCTGCCGCCGCCATGCTCGCCACCGCCACGCTCGCTGTGCCGGCCGCCGCCACGCTCGCCACCGCCACGCTCGCTGTGCCAGCCGCCGCCATGCTCGCCACCGCCACGCTCGCTGTGCCGGCCGCCGCCATGCTCACCACTGCCATGCTCGCCGTGACGCTGTGGCCGGGCTCACCAAAACGCTGCCAGACGGTCGCCCTCGCCGGCACCGCCACGCTCCCCGCACTGCTGTCGCCACCCGCTGGAGCGCTGCCCGACCGTTGTCCACGCACGAGTCTGTCCAAGATGTCGATTCTGACTCAACGTTGGGTTATGTTAGGTGTGGCCCACACGGTTTTGACCGTGTAGTGTGACCCACATCGAAAGCAGCGGAATCTCGGAGGACGGGGACTTGCCGACGCGTGAGAGATGGAGTATAAAGCCCGACAAATTGTAGACGGCTACCGGGCGTACAGGGAGGACTGCCGCTGGTATCTGCAGTACCCGCCACGGCTCTTCGTGATCATGAGAGGCCTTCCGGGCTCTGGCAAGACAACGTTTGCTCAAGAGGTCGCTCGTTATGCCGCAACGCTCGATTTCCGCTCGTCAATTTGCTCAGCGGACCACTTCTTCCAGCGCGGAGGTACCTATGTGTTCGACGCAAGTCGACTTTGGGAGGCACATCGAAGCTGCTACGAAGAATGCAAAGAACTGCTCTGGCGCAGCCCCGATCGTGGAGTGGATATCGTTATCGTCGACAACACCAACCTTCGGATGGATGATTTTGAGCGCTATCGGGATCTCCACATCCGCTCGGATAAGCTTGCAGTTGCTGCTTTCGAATGCCCCCCTGGTGTAGCTGAAGCAACGAAGCTCCTGGAGCGAGCTAATCGTATTGGCCACGCTATCCCTGGTCACACTTTGTGGAGTACTTCAACGTCTGGAAGCGCAATACGCCGCGCCGCGCGGACGATGAGGTGGACACCGACAACGAGCTGCATTCCGAGGACGAGCTGGCCACCAACAATATGCCACGCACCTATCTGATCACGGTTGAGGAGTTTATTCCAGATAGTTAAGTCGCTCCGACAAATCCGTTGAGGTGACGAGTAGCTCCAATAAATCTCTAATATGACGTATCCACTCTTGTTTTGCACTCGTCTTCACCAAGTTTACTTTTTGTGAGCACAACGCTGCGAGCCATGCGCACTTACTAGTACCTCTCTTAATGAGTCAGCTACGACTTTGGGGTCTATGTTGGCTTCGATACTTGATACTAGTAGCCAGCTCAACAACGACTCCGACCAAGTCAACGTTGACTTGAGTCAGTTAGATATGGTTCGAATCAACTTCTCTCAACTGAGGATTTGCGTTTCACTTTCTCACATTAAAAAACGTTGACTGCAGCTAAGTGCTAATGGCGAAGCGCAGGGCGCGGCGATCGCAGGCTGCAGAGAGCGAGGGGACTGCAGGCAGGGCTACTGACCAGGCGCCGATGACGAGGAGTAGGAAAGCTGCAAAGGCGACGGGCAAGCCAGCGACAGAACGGACGAGTGCGCCCACTGACAAGTCAACAAGCGCTGCCAAGACCACGCGTGCCACCGGCAATGCCAAGGAGAAGCGGAAAGGGGGCCAAGACACTTCGCCAAGCTCCAGTAAGCGGAGGAAGACTACAAGGAAGGCTGGCCAAGGATCCAAGGGGACGACAGGCGAGCTGGGCGCCGCGGGTGCGTCGGAGGACGAGATGACGACTCAAGATGGAGAGACGATTCTCCTGGTTCCCAAGCGCGCGCTCCGGTCCGCGTGCTTGGCTTTACAAAAGAAGCTTGACGAAGAGAAGGGCGAGAAACGGCAAGGCCCACGGCGCACGGCAGCTGATCGGTACAAGCTCGCAAACTACCAGAAGCGTGTGTGGGCGGACAGGTACACAGCTGCGAGGAACAGCAACAAGGCATTGGACTACGGCGCTTTGAGCAAGACGACTCACTTCAGTGCGTTCAAGGACAACCCAGACGAGCTCCAACGTCACGAGCCTGCGCTGCTGAAAGAGCTCTACAAGGTTTATTTAGCAGAGCAAGCCCTGAAAGGAGACGCACACGCGCAGACCGCTGGATCAAGTTCGCCGATGCTGTCGCAACATGACGGAGTGGAGATCGAGCAACGCGACATCCAGGCGGCTCAGCAGCTTACGGCAACCAGAAACCAAGCAGCGTCAGCGTTAGACCAAGCTCCGCGTCCAGAGGCTCCAGTCTCCGTCCAAGCGCAGACACCCGACACAGCCCAAGTCGAAGATGGGAGCGTGCAAAGCCACCCTTTGCGAGGAGGCTATGCGAGTTTTGAACACTCCATTTCGCAAGCACTGCAGCAGTTTGGAGAGAAGCTGGAGGAAGAGAAGCAGAAAGGGGCTCGACAGCTGGAGGAGGAGCAGGCACGCTCAAGGGCATTGGAGGAGCAGCTAGCAGCCACAGCGAAGGAGCTGGTCGAACTCAGGAACGATGATCTCCCAGACAATGATACAACTAACGCGGTGACAATGGAGTTGCGGGATGCGGTTCTTCAATTAGCTGAAGAGAGGGCAACTTCACGCGGCTTGAGCAAAAATTGCTCGTATGGAAGCTGAGTTGAATTTGTCGAAGCAATCCGTCACCATGCACGCAGACAATCTGGTTAAGGCACAGGCTAACCATGCCAAAACTCTCCAGGATGTGCACGATGACATGAACAATCTCACGAAAGAGCTGGACGAGCGCAAGAAAAAGCTGGATGACCGGGAAAAGGAGGTGGCTTTGCGAGAGAAGCAGCTGGAGGTCAAGAATAAAGAACTACAAGCCAAGCTGCAATCTCATGAGGCCAAACTCAAAGAAGAAGAGCGGCGTATGCAGAATGTGGAGCATCGACTGCACTGGCAGCGGGAGAAGTTGGATACAAAGCGACGAGAGAAGTCGAGGCAAGAGAAGCAGCGAGGAAATCGATTTTCGCTGACGCAGGCGAAGATGTTGAATGAAATGAAGCGCCAGACCCGACTCCTGAAAGAGCAGTTCGAGAACAACGGGTGCCCGCCAGCATTTGAAGAGCTTCAAGCCACCCGCAACCAGGTCGAGCAAGAGAGGGCGGCGATGCAAGCAGATCAGGATCGTGTGAGATCGGAGTTGGAATCGATGAAGGCTGCGCTAGAGGCGGTGAAAACGGAGAACAGCGGATTGCAAGATACCATCGCGAGGCGAGGCTGCAGCTGCATACGTTCAAGTATAGCGCGGTGACCGAGAAAGCTATCGAAGAGTTCACGGAATGGAACGCCGTCATCCGAGATGGTAAGCCGCTGCGTTTCTGCTTCAGAGTGGTTTGACATTGTATTGACTTCCCTTGTCTCTGTTTAAAAAATGTTGGTAGCACGAGCACAATGCAGAAGAAGCGCGACTTCATTCTGGGCAAAATGAATGAGGGGTTTGGTTCGAAGACGGCGGACGCTCAAGAGTTTGAGGCGCTTGCGATCGAGTTCTGGGAGCAGAGAAAGAATTTGATCCACGACAAGACAGGCACCGCAATTCAGACGATGAACCACGGCAGATATGCGAATGTATGCAGTAGGATTCTGGAAGTTTTGGCTGCGTTTGAGAGTGCCATCCTCCTGTAGTTGTGTGTGTCGTTGCGTAACGATGAATGAATACACATTTCCAAGTCACCGATGACTTAGAGCGAGTCAACTTTGACTCGAATACGCCTGTTTTATTGATGGCGAAGTCAATATGGACTTAAGCCAAGTCGACATTGGCTCAAACATGTTAGTTTCAGTAATAGCAAGTCAACGTCGACTCTGAACGAGTCAACATTGACTCAGTCGACAGCGACCCAACCTTGACTCTGAACGAGTCAACATTGACTCAGTCGACAGCGACCCAACCTTGACTCTGAACGAGTCAACATTGACTCAGTCGACAGCGACCCAACCTTGACTCTGAACGAGTCAACATTGACTCAGTCGACAGCGACCCAACGTTGACTCTGAACGAGTCAACATTGACTCAGTCGACAGCGACCCAACGTTGACTTACAAGTGAAAAAAAAAAACTCGGTTCCAGTATGAATCCCAAAAGGGTTGTTTTACTTGTGTTTCCATGTGCAGATAGTCTTGTTAAAAAGCGAAATCTGTTCACACGCAGGCGCTATAATAGTTTTTATCTGGATTGCCAACATACTAAACAACGCTAAACAACGTGAATACGTGTAACACGACCTGATGTATTAAAGTCCGCCTAGACTACCTCTCTCCGCCTGTCCTATCCTATATATTGGGGCCGACGGTGTACACGTTGGATACGTCATCACTACTATCCGCGACGTATTCTTCAAATCGAGTTCGAAGTTCATCGTCCGACAGCGATCGCCACGATCTTCTGTTAAGCTCGAAAGCGTGCGATTCGTCGCGGCATGATAAGCTTAACCATGCATACCTCTCCTTCGCACTCCAGACTGTTCAACGTTGTGGTTACCGTGTTGAGAATTGGTTTCCTTTCGCTCTCCGTAAGATTCATCTCATCGATAATCACCACGTCCGCAACTTGTAAGGAAAACGTAATATCCTCCTCAGCAAACCTCGCCGGCGTGGAGTCGCGCTTCCCTGCACACACTGCATGTACTTCGTAAAATGCCGAGCTGCACACCCGCACTAGACGAGAGCTGCCGTCCTCGATTGGTTTCTCACGCAAAGCCTCTCTGAACTCTCTAGCCAACACTTCGCTGAGCGCGCTCTTTCCAGCCCCAGGAAGCCCACTGATAAGGACCACATACTTCCGGCAGGTCCAGGAACGCTCAACCGTATCCGCCACGACCTGGGCGACGACGTGACTCCAGTTGGCTTCCTCCCACTCGGCGGGCAGCTCCGCGTCAGCCATCTTGTTGAAGAATGACTGCAATTGGTCAGATCCATATCCTTCAAAATCAATTTCCATCAATCAGATAAAGTTCCTCGATCTCCTTGATCAGCACAAAACCGATCTCACCGTTGACTTGGAGGTCCAGGAACGTTGACTACAGCAAGGTGCTGATGGCGAACGGATCCCAGGCTGCAGAGAGCGAGGAGACTGCAGGCAGTGCTACTGACCAGGCGCCGATGACGAGGAGTAGGAAAGCTGCAAAGGCGACGGGCAAGCCAGCGACAGAACGGACGAGTGCGCCCACTGACAAGTCAACAAGCGCTGCCAAGACCACGCGTGCCACCGGCAATGCCAAGGAGAAGCGGAAAGGGGGGGGGGCCAAGACACTTCGCCAAGCCCCAGTAAGCGGAGGAAGACTACAAGGAAGGCTGGCCAAGGATCCAAGGGGACGACGGGCGAGCTGGGCGCCGCGGGTGCGTCGGAGGACGAGATGACGACTCAAGATGGAGAGACGATTCTCCTGGTTCCCAAGCGCGCGCTCCGGTCCGCGTGCTTGGCTTTACAAAAGAAGCTTGACGAAGAGAAGGGCGAGAAACGGCAAGGCCCACGGCGCACGGCAGCTGATCGGTACAAGCTCGCAAACTACCAGAAGCGTGTGTGGGCGGACAGGTACACAGCTGCGAGGAACAGCAACAAGGCATTGGACTACGGCGCTTTGAGCAAGACGACTCACTTCAGTGCGTTCAAGGACAACCCAGACGAGCTCCAACGTCACGAGCCTGCGCTGCTGAAAGAGCTCTACAAGGTTTATTTAGCAGAGCAAGCCCTGAAAGGAGACGCACACGCGCAGACCGCTGGATCAAGTTCGCCGATGCTGTCGCAACATGACGGAGTGGAGATCGAGCAACGCGACATCCAGGCGGCTCAGCAGCTTACGGCAACCAGAAACCAAGCAGCGTCAGCGTTAGACCAAGCTCCGCGTCCAGAGGCTCCAGTCTCCGTCCAAGTGCAGACACCCGACACAGCCCAAGTCGAAGATGGGAGCGTGCAAAGCCACCCTTTGCGAGGAGGCTATGCGCATCTTGAACACTCCATTTCGCAAGCACTGCAGCAGTTTGGAGAGAAGCTGGAGGAAGAAAAGAAGAAAGGGGATCGACAGCTGGAGGAGGAGCAGGCACGCTCAAGGGCATTGGAGGAGCAGCTAGCAGCCACAGCGAAGGAGCTGGCCGAACTCAGGAATGATAGGAGCGGTGATGACAAATGTACCGTAATAGCGCATGAGTGGAAGAAGACGGCTGCAAAACTAGCTGAAGAGAGGGCGATTTCAAGTGGCTTGCGGAACAAGCTTGCCCATGTGGAAGATGAGTTGAATTTGTCGAAGCAATCCGTCACCACGCACGCAGACAATCTGGTTAAGGCACAGGCTAACCATGCCAAAACTCTCCAGGATGTGCACGATGACATGAACAATCTCACGAAAGAGCTGGACGAGCGCAAGAAAAAGCTGGATGACCGGGAGAAGGAGGTGGCTTTGCGAGAGAAGCAGCTGGAGGTCAAGAATGAAGAACTACAAGTCAGAGCCAAGGAGCTGCAATCTCATGAGGCCAAGCTCAAAGAGGAGGGCCAGCGTCTCCAGAATGAAACGAATCGCCTGCAACGGGAGCGGGTGCAGTTCAACGCGGATCAAGAGAAACGAGAGAAGTCGAGTCAAGAGAAGCAGCAAGGAAATCGAATATCACTGAGGCAGGCGAAGATGTTGAATGAAATGAAGCGCCAGACCCGACTCCTGAAAGAGCAGTTCGAGAACAACGGGTGCCCGCCAGCATTTGAAGAGCTTCAAGCCACCCGCAACCAGGTCGAGCAAGAGAGGGCGGCGATGCAAGCAGATCAGGATCGTGTGAGATCGGAGTTGGAATCGATGAAGGCTGCGCTAGAGGCGGTGAAAACGGAGAACAGCGGATTGCAAGACACCATCGCGCAGCTAGAGCTGTACTTGAGTATGTTCAAGCATAGCGCGGTGACCGAGAAAGCTATCGAAGAGTTCACGGAATGGAACGCCGTCATCCGAGATGGTAAGCCGCTTGTGTTTCTGCTTCAGTGTGGTTTGACATGGTATTGACTTCCCTTGTCTCTGTTTAAAAAAATGTAGGTAGCACGAGCACAATGCAGAAGAAGCGCGACTTCATTCTGGGCAAAATGAATGAGGCGTTTGGTTCGAAGACGGCGGACGCTCAAGAGTTTGAGGCGCTTGCGATCGAGTTCTGGGAGAAAAGAAATCTGTTGGTTCACGACAAGACATGGACCGTCATTCACTCGATGGACCACGTCAGATACGCGCGTGTCTGCGCGAAGATTATGGAAGCATTGGGCGTGTTGGAGAAAACCATTAATCCTTAGTCTGTTGTAGTTGTGTGTGTGTCGCTGCGTAACGATGAATGAATACACATTTCCAAGTCACCGATGACTTGGAGCGAGTCAGCATGGCCAAGTCGACATTGGCTAGCTTAAGTAATAGCGAAGTCAACGTCGACTCTGAACGAGTCTACATTGACTCAGTCGACAGCGACCCAACGTTGACTCTGAACGAGTCAACATTGACTCAGTCGACAGCGACCCAACCTTGACTCTGAACGAGTCTACATTGACTCAGTCGACAGCGACCCAACCTTGACTCTGAACGAGTCTACATTGACTCAGTCGACAGCGACCCAACCTTGACTCTGAACGAGTCAACATTGACTCAGTCGACAGCGACCCAACGTTGACTTACAAGTGAAAAAAATAAACTCGGTTCCAGTATGAATCCCAAAAGGGTCGTTTTACTTGAGTTTGTATAGACAGTATCCGAAGCGAAAAAATGGCCGACTTTTCAGATGAAGAGGATCGCCTACTCGTTCAGCTCGCGGCGGTGTACGAGCTAGCGGGAAGGCGAATCGACTGGCTGTCAGTGGAGAAAGACATGGGGCCGACAACATGGAGCGCAGCCAAACTGCAACAGCGAATCAAGACGCTCAAGAGACGATATGGCAATAACGTGCTGAGTTTCCCCCGACGCTATTTCCGCCCGCTACCAGACCGAGCAGGACTGTCGGAAGCCGAAGCCGCGTCTCCGCTACGATGTTCGCCTTCACCACATACCCTAGCGACCCTATCACCGCAAGAAACCTACAACGCCACTGAAGGACTATTCTGCCTACTCACCAGGCGTGATATGCGCGCGAGTGAACGTCAGCTAAATACCGGGGAGATTACAATGGCTGGGGTGTCCATGCTGATCGAAGAAGCGAATATTCAAATGAATGACGTGTTTCTGGATGCTGGATCCGGCGTGGGAAATGTTCTCGCTCAAATCGCTCTGCAAACGCAAGCATTTCGTGTGGTTGGTATTGAGATCCAACGTGACCTGGCCGCTAGGGGTATGGAGCTGATTGCGTCTCGGGCATCGCGCTTTCCCCACTTGCTCAAGATCAGCGTCGTCACCGCAGACATCCGAGATATTGCGGAAGGCAGCGATACTGTTATCCGTGCTGACCCAGACTCGAAGATGGCTCAACCCAGCTCCCTTATCAGCTCCGCCACTCTTTTATTTTGCCACGACACTGTGTTCGAAGAAGATGTGGTTTTGGCAATGCGTGCTTTGTGCATGAAGCTACCTGATCTACGTCTGGTGGCGCTTACAACACGAGTGTGTCCGCGGCATCGTAATACTTGCCGAAATTCGTTTTGCAAGCGGTGGAAGTTACTGAAAACAATTCAGGTTCCGATGACTTACAGCAGCTCCCTTCGGGATTTACACCTGTACGCAGCTGAACCAAGATGGTCGATGCAGTAACTACGATCACATTTCCGCCGAGGGGCAAACCAACAACTATGTATTAATTGCATGAAAATCAATCACAACTCTAATCAACTTCGACCCGCCCTTGAGTTTGTCAGCGTAATGCATACGAGGTCTAGAGAACCCAATACGAGATGAAGTGTTCGTAGCGGACGAGCTTTCTCGACGTACGGCATCGTGGGCTCCGTAACCAGATCCCACCCAACCATGAAGACTCCACGCTTCAAGCCGCCGTGGTATCTGTCGTTCTTGGACACTTGCCACACCCCGCTGTCCCTGTCGTGCTCTTGGCGTCCCCTGCCGTTTGTTTCCACCGTCGTACCTTCGGCATCGCGCTTGGGCTTTCGCTGTGGAGTCGACTCGCGTTAGGGTGAATTGTCATCACCCGCATGGTTTCACAGCGGCGGACACGCAAGATCGCCTCCTTGCTCGAGTCCTGCCGGGAGTGGCCGGTGAACAGCTCGTCCAGAATGTAAATACGCCTGTCGACAACAACAACACCAGCATGAGCCCCTAGACATACAAGACCAGCATGAGCCCCTAGATATGAATGCCAAAGCTGCCAAGACGCCGCCTTACCTTGCGGGAATTGAAGACTGTGTCCAGCTCGCACTCCTACCGAATCCACAACACCTCTCAGCGTCAGCCTCCCTTTGCTAAAGCTCCTCTACCCCGGCGCCTCACGTACATTTCCGAAGTAGCGGTCGGGCTCCTCCACGAACAGGAGCGTCCAGGCCTCGCTCGGAACACCTTGGGCTTCGCAGTGGCGCCGGTCCAGCCGTACTCGCAGCTTCTCGACCACCGTACCTCGAGCTTGTGGGCACCTACAGAAGACAATGATAATACAGTACATACATAAGGGAAAATAAGGTTAGCGATTAGTGAGAGGTGCATCTTATCAATTCAGAATTTCACCATACCGGGGAAGCGCTAATCCGTTGCGGGCACCTGGCAATCTGCGGGTGTAAATTCTAGTGCAGTGGCCAATGGTGGCGCGGAAGGCGCGGAAGGTGCCCATCCACCTCAGCAGGCGAGAAATCCGCAAACAGATCGCATTGGTCAAAACGCTGTCGGCGGGACCTTGAAGAGTCGCAAGTACCCTAACCACCTGTATGGTTTGAACCGGAACTTTTCCCCGAGGTTTTTCTTATCCCAGCAAAATCGGGATAACGGTCGCCGGTGGGTTAAGGGCAAACCCGGTACGGACTGGTGGACGTACTCCAAGATTGAGGACTTCGAAACGCTGAGGATTCGGTTCTACAACCAGTTCATCTGCCTCACCCCGCTCCAGATGATCGAGCGCCTCAAGAACACCAAGCGTTCCAGAGGCATGTCGGCTGAGGTTTGGGTGGACGTGATCCAAGGCTTGTGCGACGAGGCTCAATGCTTCGACCCTCGCATTCGGTACCAGTACTTCCTCTCGGGATTGAGGAACAAGGAGTGGAAGGCGGCCCTGAGCATGTCGCTGGTCAGCACCATCGAACACGCCGTGTCGGTGTTGCTCTACAAGAACATGCACCTGCCCGTCGAAGACGACGCCGACTTTGCCGACGAGCCCAAGGCCTCGACGCAGACCGAGAACCCCGAGATGAAGCAGCTAATGCAGCTGCTCCAGCAGAACCAGAGCCTCATCCTACAGCAGCAGCAGGAACTGGCCATGGCTTCTCGTTCCCCGCTGCGTTCTGGGTACGCTGCCGCCGCGTACGAAGATGAAGCCGCTCCAAGCGCGCGGCAGAACGCCACTAACTCGCTGGTTGCTTCCCCGCCGGTCGCGGTCCGAGGCATCCGCCAGGGACCCGACATGTACACGCAGGATGGTCGAACAGTGTGCGGGCGTTGCCACTTACTGGGGTGCAGCAGGATCAACTGCCGACGTTCTAACGCAACGTGCCCGTACTGCAACCAGCGCGGACACATCGGTGTCGAGTGTGAAGCCCCTCAGTCGAGACGGGAGAACGGTGGAGGCCAGAGCCCTGGTCGCCGACTGAGTGGACCCCGAGCGTGCTGGACCTGCAAGAGCACGGAGCACCTCGCGGCGCAGTGCCCCTGGTGAAGACGATCCAGCAAGTCCTGGCGCAAGGAGCCCAGGCGGGGGCGTCCGCCTCGGGTGGCGCCTCGACTCAGCAAATGAAGAGGGCATGAGGGAGGAGAGGAGTGTCGCTCCTTCCTCTCGCCCGAGGAACGACACCGGGAGGTACGTCACCACGACCGTAGTGAGTTCGGTCGTGGCAAGCCGAGGCGTACCCGAAGAAGAGCACGCGCTGGAGGCCGCGCTCGAAGAGAAGAATGATGATGTATGTGTGCATGTGAACGAGACTGGAGAAGTGGGACCGCCACCGCAAGCGGATGACGCGTTGGAGGCGCGGCCCGACGAGAAGAAGATTGAAAATGACGAAGAAAACCCCGACGAGAAGCATGGGTCGGAGCCCCTAGTGGAGGAGGCCCCGGCGGCGATGCAAGGAGCGAACGATACGGAGTTCGCCTCCGACCCCGAAGACGAAGACAAGGACTCCACCGAGGATCTCGACGACGATGCCTGCCTGGGGCTTAGTTGCCGCTGCCGCGACGCGCCGCCGAGCAAGGTCGAGTACGTTAACTTCGAAATAAATGGAACTGAGAACCCCTTACCCAACGAGAACGGCGAGCAAGAGTGCTCCACCGCGGAACCCAACGAGAACGGCGAGCAGGTGTGCTCCCCCGCGGAACCCCACGAGAACGGCGAGCAAGAGTGCTCCACCGCGGAACCCAACGAGAACGGCGAGCAAGAGTGCTCCCCGCGGAACCCAACGAGAACGGCGAGCAAGAGTGCTTCCCCGCGGAACCAACGCGAACGGCGAGCAAGTGTGCTGCCCGCAGAACCCATCGAGAACGGCGAGCAAGTGTGCTGCCCCGCGGAACCCAACGAGAACGGCGAGCAAGAGTGCTTCCCGCGGAACCCAACGAGAACGGCGAGCAAGAGTGCTTCCCGCGGAACCCAACGAGAACGGCGAGCAAGAGTGCTTCCCGCGGAACCCAACGAGAACGGCGAGCAAGAGTGCTCCCCGCGGAACCCAACGAGAACGGCGAGCAAGAGTGCTTCCCCGCGGAACCCAACGAGAACGGAGAGGGAAAGAACTCCCGGGATCAACTTGGCGTCCCTGAGAACGCGTCGACGTGTGACCCTTCTGTTATCGACGCTACCCTCCTTGAGGTTGGAGGGCCAGGAACGACTACCGACCAAGTTGTAATCGCCCTAGAGGAGGGTTTGCTAGGAGGAACTACGGAGGGCAATCACGCCCCCGGCCCCTTGTCCAAAGAGAACTCTGACCAAGGCGGAGACGTGACACCTTCCCCACCCCATGCGAGGGTGTTCACTGCTGAGGAACTGAACACTCTGGAAAGGGGCGACCCCCTTGTGGCCTCGGAAGAGAAGGAAGAGTACGACAAAGAGATCGAGGAACGGCTGTTCCCTCTCGATGAAGTCGAACTGAAGAAGAAGAGGGCCGCGAATGCTGCCCGAACCAAGGAGCCGACGCTGGAAGAACTGAGCAAGGAACTCAACCTGCCCGTGGAGACGTTGCGGAGGACGCGCGAGTCGTCACCCGGAACCTTGTCGTCACCGGAGTACTGGACGGAGTGGTTCCAGAGGACGCTCGCCGCGTCCGAGGCTGCCAAGAGGGCCAACCGCGACTTCCGCCGCGAGCCAGCCGACTCGAGGAACGGCGACCATCGGCGCCGTGAACCGCCCCAGCCCGAGCATACCGTACGCGGTGGACGACGTCGACGTCGTGGACGACCGGGGCCTCTCGACGACGAAGCAGAAGAACCCTCGGCTGACTGCCCCAGCAGATGCAGCCGCGGTCGAGCGGAACATTGGAGTGCCTTTCGCGACGCCCGCTCTGGAAGAGGAGCCGGTGAGAAGATCGGAGACGGCCCTGCCGCCGAGGTTGCGCTCCCTGGCCAGGTCGCTGGCCTACTCCTTGATCGTGGAGAGGAACGAGAACGACGGGGCCGCGGAGAAGATCCAAGAGAATGGGGTGCGCGAGCGCGTGATTGCCGTTGCCGGGGTACTGGCCGATCCTACTCTGAACGCCGTAGTGGCGTATGTCATGCGGTTGCACGACCAGGAAGACGCTGATGTCAAGAGCAAGAGGCTGGCGAGGCAAGAGCGGCGAAACCTTCGCCTTGAGAGAGACGGAGACGCTAGTCGCCGACCCCACGCCCGACACGTTCACTTTGACTGCTCGTCGCTATTTGCAGAACGCTCTGAGGCCCTCGGAACGAGTCTCTCCTATGCGGAGAGCGAGAACGACATCTCGCACTATGTGAGCGTGGTGTCCGACTCCTCTGAGCGACTGAGCCGACGCAAGCCGGGGCTGGTCGAAGTGGACACCGACGTCGAGGACACCGACGCTCCCGAGGACTCCTTTGACCCGGTGCCGGACGGCAAGCGAGTGATCTGTTCGGTGGGCGGGGTGGAAGCCGTCTCCGCCGGGTACATCAAGGACCTGCCCGCCAACCTGTTGATTGACTCGGGCGCTGTGGCCAGTCTGGTAGACTCTCGCGTTCTGGTACGGCTTGGCCTCTCGGAAGCTCCGCTCCGCCCGTACCACGGGGCCTCAACGGGGTTTCGGGGTACCCGCTCCGCATCAAGGGCGAGATCGACCTGCCGCTCCGGCTGGGGTCATTAGAGAAGCTGCGCGAGTTCGTGGTCATCGACCGGCTACATGTCGACGCGATCATGGGCACGAACGCGCTCAAGGCGTTCCGCGCTGTCATCGACTTGGACGAAAACATTATGACTCTGAAAGAAACCGGCGAGACGATCCCGCTCGGCTCCCCAGAGTCGAGGCGACGTACATCTCCAGAGTGGTGTCAACGGTGCGACTGTGTCCCGGTGGTCAGGCCCTGGTGGTGACCGACCTCGCTGGTAACGCCCCAGAAGGAACGAACGTGCTGGTCGAAGGCCTGCCGGGGCTGGACTCGAGAGTGAAGGTCGCCCGGACCCTCAGTACGGTCAACAGCGGCAGGACTATCGTGGAAATCTGCAATGCTACTTCTGATGAACTCCTGATCAAGAAAGGGACAGCCCTGGCCGCGACCACTGTCGTCCCCGAGAAAGCCCTAGAGCACCTGAAGCCCAAGAAGAACGAGGACGACTCGGGCCCGACCTCGGCTTCCGAAAATCGACCCCATGGCGCCAAGGCTAGATGGATCGACTCCGTGATTGCCACCGCCGCGGTCGAACCCACTCCTTCGTCAGACCCGATGCCTGGACTACAGGAGGCGTACGAGGCCGAACTCGAGGCCGGCTTTGCCGACTCGAAGTTGGGCAGCGAGCAGCAACAGCTGATGCGTGGTCTCCTGGACTCGTTCCGCGATATGTTCGTGGAGTCCTCCCTGAAACCCGGCCGTACCGACCTACTCGAATTTTCCATCGACACGGGCTCGCACCCGCCGTTCAAGTCAAGGCCGTACCGCGTCTCCAACGCTGAAGGTGAAGTCATGGAGGCAGAGATACAGCAATACCTGGAACTCAACTTGATACGACCCTCGACCAGCCCCTGGGCCAGCCCCGTGCTCATGATTCGCAAACCCGACGGAGGGATTCGCTTTTGTATTGACTACCGACGGCTAAATGCCCTTACGGTGAAAGATTTCCATCCTATGCCTCTCATCGACGATATCCTGGACGTGCTGAAGGGGGCGAAGCTCTTCTCTACTATGGACATTGCCTCCGGCTACTGGAACGTACCCATGGCCGCGGACAGCATCGAGAAGACGGCCTTCACCTGCAAGTACGGCTTGTTCGAGTGGTTAGTAATGCCTTTCGGACTCTGCAATGCCGTTCCGGCCTTTGAACGTCTTATGGAGAATGTGCTGGTCGACCTGAAGTGGCGTACCTGTCTCGTATACCTCGACGACTGCGTGGTCTTCAGTTCGGACTTCCCTACCCACCTGGTACGGCTGAAACAGGTACTGGAACGCTTTCGCGCTGCCGGTTTTAAGTTGAAGCTGAAGAAGTGTCGATGGGGCCGTGACCAGGTGGCGTTCCCGAGGGCGGCTCCCCGACTACGACAGGAACGTCTCGGTCGGGGAGGTGGGCTCCAGCTGAGGGTGCTTCCCCGGGCACTTCGTCCTCCAAGCTGCGTTCGCGATCACTCTGTGTACCCTCCCTACTTCGACGGAGACATCATCGGAGCCGGCTAAGTCGGGATTGAGCAGATCGTCCAACGTGACTGCACAGATGGTCGCCGCGTGCAGTCGGGAGAGGCCGTCCACGTGCCCCATTGATGTACCTGGTTTATGGTACACCTTGAACTTGAGCTGCGACAGCTCCATGGCCCAGCGCGCCAGCTTGGCGTTGCTAGTGCGGTTGTTCTCGTCGAAGACCCACGTCAGGGCCTTGTGGTCCGTGTAGAGATCGAATTCTTGGCGGTCTAAGTAGCAGCGAAATTTGCGGGTGGCCCAAACGATGCCCCAACATTCAATCTCGGACGTCCCGTCCGTCTTGTTGATCCAGTTCCGCTCCGACCCGACCAACAGCTTGCTGGCGTACGCCACAGCACGTTCCCGGCCATCCACGGTCTGCATGAGGCAGGCACCGACAGCGATTCGCGAGGAGTCCACGTAGAGTTTGAAGCGCTTCGAGAAGTCAGGATAGACTAGGATCGGAGGCTCAACAAGCTTCCGCTTCAGTTGTAGGAAGGCGGCTTCGCAGTCCTCGGTCCAGGCGAACTCGGCCCCCTTCACCTTCAGTCTCTCGATCGGGGCCGAGATAGCAGCGTACCCGGGAATGTACCGGCGGAAATAGCTGGTCAGGCCAAGGAAAGCTCGAACCGTATGCAGGTCATGGGGCCGGGCCACGTCCATGACGGCCTTGACTTTCTCTGGGTTCGGCAAGATGCGCCGCCCGAGGAAGTCCTTCGTCAACGGCGGAGCCCTGGAAGAGGCTCTGCGTGCCGCCCGAGATGCTCTGGACGAAGTCGGGGAGCCCCCCGACTCGCCCACGGGCCCAGTCCAGCCAGTGAGCACGGATAAGGGAGAAGACTCGGTGACGACGCCCGCCGACTCCGAAGTGAACTCCGAGAAGGCCGCCCGCGAAGATCCCGCCGCTGACAGTCCCCTCGAGATTGGTGACGACGCCCCAGCTGACTTAGACGAGGGTACGCAAGAGGCAGAGCACAGCGCAACGTCCTCCGTGGACGTGTTCGGCTTGAACCGAGAACGCTTCCTCGAGGAGCAACGGCGTACCCCGTGGATCAAGGCGCTCGTGGCGTTCCTGGAACACGGAGCTTTGGCGCTGGACGCGCAGCTGCGCGTAAAGGTGCTGCAAATGGCGCCGGATTACGTGGTTCGGAACGGCATCCTCCTTCGACGGGTTCATCTGAAGGCAAGAGGTGGACACGCTCGCTCCATCAGCGTACCGGTGATCCCCCTGCCTTTTATTGAGACCGTTCTCCATTACTGCCACTCGGACATCTTCGCGGCACACGTGGGGCAGATCAAGACGACGGACAAGGTTCGCCGTCACGCCTACTGGCATGGATGGAGGCGCGACGTGGCTGAGTACGTGCGGTCGTGCACCGTATGCGGCAGTGGCAAAGCGATACCGCCCGTGGAGGAACGGGTTGATGCAGCGAATGCCCATTCAGGATCTATCGGGGCCCTTCTCTCTGCTCGTGGTGGACGCCATCGGCCCGCTGGTGACTACCCCTCGGGGTAACAAGTACATACTCGTCTTTGCCGACTACTTCACGCGATGGGTGGAGGCGTTCGCCGTGGAGGCGTTGGACACGCTCACTTTTGTCCGAGTGATGGTGGATGAAGTTCTTTGCAGGCATGGAGTGCCGGAACGACTACTAAGTGACCGCGGTTCGAATTTCATTTCAGAATTAGCGAAGTCTTTCTACGAGACCCTGGGCATCAAGAAACTGTTCGGCGCGGCCTATCACCCCCAAACGCAGGGATTAGTGGAGAGGTTCAATGGCACTCTCATCGGGATGCTGCGGATGTTTGTGAGCGAAGCTCAAAGTGATTGGGATCTCTATTTGCCAAGGGTTCTATTTGCGTATCGGACTTCCTACCATGAAGCCCTCGGTGACTCCCCGTTCTTCAGTCTCTACGGAAGGGACCCAGTGCTGCCCCTGGATCTAGCGTTCCTGAACACCAAGGACGAATGGAAAAGCAACGAGGTGGCGGAGTACCGCCGCCGACTCTACCTGTCGATGCGCGACACTCGCCGACTAGTGGAACGGCAACTCCTGAAGGCCCAGGACCGTCACGCGCTGCGGCTCGAGGACCAGGTCGCCGTCGAATTCCGAGAAGGTGACGCGGTCTGGATCTACCAGTACTTCCGGGCTCGCCGCGGGGAGAAGCGGACGAAGAAGCTAGCTTTCTCATGGCACGGGCCGTACCGTGTCGTGAGTAAGCTTGGAGACAACACGTACAAGGTGGCCATTCCCAGTCACCCCGATCGTGTCGTCACCGTCAACGTCAACCGCATGAAGAAGTTCGCGGGCCGATGGAGTCGGCCGTTCCCCAACTAAGTCCCCGAAGGAATAGTGAGTGAGCGTTCCACGGACGACGCTGGACCCTTGACCCTCGAAGACCTACCTGCAACGAGCTTTGTGGAACGGCTCACCCTCGGAGGGGAAGAAACCGTCTTCTCGGGGGTCACGAGCCCCATCGTAGACATCCTGGACAAGCGTGTGGAGAACCGCCAGCTGTAGTACCTGGTGCTGACGGCCTCCTACGAGACCCGGTGGCGTCCCCGGTCTCTGCTACTGCCGGAGCACGCCGCCCTGATCCAAGCCTTTGAAGATGACCGTCGAAAGGAAAAGGGGTGGCCCGAACTGCGCAAGAGTGCGCGCCTCGCCGAGGCGAACGCCACTGTCGACGAAGACGAATTACTCTTCTAGCCCCTACAAGAACCGGCTTCGAAGGGGACGTTTGGCTCTCACAGCTCGCGTGCTCCGCCTCCACTGTCTCGATCTTCACTTGGATATTCTGCATTTGGCACGGCGCGGCCGTGCCCTTTACTTTGATTTGGATACGACACGGCGCGGCCGTGCCCCTTTGCTTTGACTTGGATACGACACGGCGCGACCGTGCCCCTTTACTTTGATTTGGATACGACACGGCGCGGCCGTGCCCCTTTGCTTTGACTCGGACACGACACGGCGCGGCCGTACCGCTTTGCTTCAAGTTGGACTCTATGCGGCGTGGCCACGCTCGCTTTACTTGATGAACGGCGCCCGCCCGCGGCAGGAAAAGGATCGAACGAACAAGATACAATGGAATACTTCAGGGCGTGGAGATCCATTACGGAAATTAGACTAAAACGCGAAAGGAACTGCTGATCTCCACCTACGAGACTCGTCGTGTGCGACTCTGAACTACCTCATCCTCAAGCGCTGTCTTCATCTTCTTCGCTGCCTCCCTCCTCGCTGCCGGCGTCCTCGTCGACCTCTTCTTCGTCTTCGTCGGCGTCGGCCCCTTCACCATCGCTGTCGGTCGGGAGAGCCGCCAACAGCTTGTCGTCTTTCGCCGCCGACTTAGCCTCGGCCTCCGCCACCATCTCGGCCACGACCTCGTCCTGCGGCTTGCAGTACGTGGTGTCGTTATCGTCGACCTCCGTGACGGGACCCAACGCCGAGTAACGACCGCTCGCAGTCTTAAAAGGCGCGTACCCCTCGATCTCGGCCTCCTTCGGGTCGAACTTGGGAGCGGTCGGGAGCTCGTAGCTGCCGTCCTGGAGCTGGAACGTCAGGTCGATCATCAGGTCGTGGATGCGACTGTCACTGACGAGCTTCTTCCACACACCTTCCGTGATCGGGGTGACCAGTGAGACGGCACCTCCACGGCGGTCGTGATGTCCTTCCCGATCAGCGCCAAGGCCTTATCGCTCAGACGCTTCTCGTATCCGACGGCCGTTGGGTCCAAGGCGCCCGTCTTCTCCAGCATGTCTGTCAGCGACTCGAACCCGTCGGCGTCGAGGCAGAACGGCCGGACTGCATGGCGAATCTTGGCTTGGTACGCCTCGTGGTCGTTCTCGTAGAGGTCGAGCAGGTCGCGAATCGGCGAACACGTGTATTCCTTGGCCTCCTTGGTGCACCTGCCAGACTGACCTCCCCACCACATGAGGCCGCCGTTTCCGGGTGCCTCAAGCCGCCGCAGGAACCGGAAATACCCCCACGTCTCGATGCAGAAGCTGATGAAGCTAAGGCGCTCTCGGACGGCCTTCAACTTGCGCTTACGACGCTGCGCCTGGGCCGAGGAGTCCGCGAGCGGTGCGTGGAGAGCCCATTCGAAGAAAACGGCGCGGAAGGCGTTCCAGAACCGCCAATGCACCAAGTAGACGTACGGGAACTCCTCCGGGTCGTAGAAGAGATTCTCGTCCACCCAGGGGTACGCGAGCTGGAACGGCCTCTGCTGTCGGGCGGCTGCCTTGCGGTAGATAGTCTCGATGGCCAGCCGTACCTCCTCGGGCGCGTCGGGCGAGAGCTTGAAGTCCAACTTCACCGGCGTCTTCGAGTCAGTCGACGAGTCGGAGCTCGCCGAGACCTTGGACTCGGCCTTGGCCTTAGACTTGGGCTTCGGCTTCGGCCTCGTCAGGTCCCCGTCCCTTGCCTTGGGCTTCGACCCCGACTTTGGCGTCGTACTCGTCTTCTCGCCGGGCTTCACTCTCGTCGCCTTGGCCGCTCGCGTCGATTTGGACGGCGTCTCCGCCCACTTGGGCATGGCCCTCGGCTTCTTCGCGGCGCTGCCCGACGGACTCGTGAGAGCAGGCACGCGCTTCTTAGTCGGAGCAGCGGACGAAACTGGAGCGAACATGGGGTGCGACGGGAGCGTGGTCGCCACGCGCTGAGACGACGGCGGCGGCAGCAAGACGACGGGCTTCGACAGGACCGGCTGCTCGCCTTCCTCGGGCTCGATCACGGCGGCCGCCATCGCGTCGAGCACCTCGAGACCACGGGAGTCGTCGTTCACGATGAGGCGCGGGCGCAGCTCGTTCCAGAACGCGATCTGCGCGGCGCGCGTTGCCGACATCGTGCCGCCTGGCGCGCTGGGCTGCTCCTGCTCCAGGAAGTCCTTGAACTTCCGGAGCATGTCGGCGTGCGAATCACTCATCTTGGGCTGGTGCGCGCGTCGCGGTGGGCGGGACTTGCTGGCCTGGGAGCGGGTTCGAGAATGACTTGAACGGCAACTTGGCGGGACCACGATTGCCCCTTTTGGACTAAGACGAGAAAGTTCGCGACCGAGGGGTTTGGACTTGGGCGCGAGCCTTAGTACGGCCCCAATCCCAACTGACACGACAAACGAGAAAGTGCGCTTTTTCTCCTACGGCGGCGACCATGGACGACGCCTACCGTGCCCTCGCGCGCTGGCAAGCGACGTATGCTCCCGGTGAGCTGATCCCCGCTTACTGCGGTGTCGGCTTCGCTTGTGTGTTGACGTGGGTCATCACGACCCCGCTTCGGAACGTCGCGTGGAAGTTCTTCTGCGAGGTGTGGCGTGTGGCGTGCCTTAACGGCTTGCTGTGGCATCGGTGCATCTGCCAGTACCAGGGCGTCCTGGAGAACGCCGAAATCCGCGAGCTACACGGTATCGCTTACGCCTACGCGCTCTGGGGCGCTATCTTCGCCGTGCCCATGCAGGTACTGACGGATGGTGAGGAACGCTACGGGACTACGGACGCATGCTGTACAAGTGGTGGGCGGCTGCCTACACCACATTCTACGCCTACCTGCCGGACCTGAGCGTGAGCACGGCGCACTCCGTGGCGAAGTACGCCTCCGTGTCCAAGGACGCGGCTATCTCGAGCCGGCGACGCGCAGGAGAAGTGCTCCACGTCGTTTTCCTGATCTGTAAGGTGCTGCTTGCGCTGGCGTTATTCGTGCCGACGTGCTCCTACGACCTACTGGAGTACGTGTCGTTGGGAGTGCCTGGCGTGGCCGTGGTGCTCACGACCGCGAACCTGCTGAATGCCTACTTCGCGTGGACGCCGCTGGGCCCCGCATTGACCGTGATCACGGTGGCAGTGGGCGTCACGACGCATATCTGGCGCAGCTGCGACGCCAAGGCGGAGATGGAGCAGTATTCGCCCGTCGCCATCGTCCTCGGTGGGCTACAAAACCTACGCAAGCGCGCTGCCGAGCGCGAGCAGTTCGATGCCGAGACTCTGCGCCGCCTGCAGGACGACGACTCGGTTGCCGAAGACCTGTTTGCAGACCCTCTCGGGGGGCACGTGAACTTGGGCGCCTGCGCTCGCCCCCCGGCCGCCATTTCAGCCGAATTGCGAGCCGCCGAAGACCGCTCCGCTGCTTTGCGTCAGGAACTCGCCCGCCACCCGGACGTTCGTCGGGGACGCCGAACTTCTAGTCGGGGAGTATGTCCCGTACCCGGGTATCTGGAGCGCGTACCAGGGGTCCGGGCGACGGACTCGTGTCGTGGTGGACTAGTGACCACCGGGTACCGTGCTTAGCGCACCCTAAAGTGGCATCTGACTGCGCGTGGAGGATGCGCTGAAGGTCCATAGGCGAGGTACCTGGACGAGCGGCCAAGTCTGCGGTCGACGGAAGCCGAGAAGACCACCCAGGACGGGTGTCGCGCGAGGTGGACAATGGTGTGTATAGTGAGGAAGAGGGGTTGTCACGCCCGAGGATGGAGGACACTGCAAGAGGCCCCTGTGCTGTTCAGGAGGGGAGTCGCCCTCACGAAGATCAAGCTGCGATGTCTGTCTTATAGTTTAGCAAACACTCGTAAATCTACCCTGTTCAAGAACAAGCAAAACCTTTCATTCTTTTACATCCCCAACTACTTCGACTACTACTACTCCGACTCCTCGCACTCCTCCTAACTCCTTTCAGCCGCGGCGTACTTTAACGACCCCGAATAGGGTGGGATACGACAGAGTACATGCAGGACAAGACGAGTCTGAAGGTATGCTCAGCTTAAGTTTACTATAATACTTATAGGGGGGGCACAAAATTAGGTCTATTATAATACTTAAGGGGTGGACACCTTAGAGCAGGTGCGGCACAAGACGATCTGTCTAATAGCTCTACAGGACTGCCGCACCGCCGCGGAGTTGTAACGATGGGTTAGTTAGCTGTACGACTTAGAAAATAATAACACTGAAGCGAAGGTGGTTTCATATAAATACATGCTACAATATTGATATGGCTCACCGCGTAGTTAGCGATAGCAACACGTAGTTAGCGGCGGCTGTTTGCACAGTAATAAGGAAAGCAGTGCGTAGTAATAGATATCAGTGCGACGGGTGACATTGTTACGACACGCATAGCATACTTTTAGTGTAATATTAGGGATGGATATATAGTATAGCTACAACAGCTTCATCTTGGAGCGATATTTCGTCACACTTGCTTGAGCGTGTTTCGTATATCGTTTAGGTACAGTCTGTACCGGTAAGATAACACGTTGTTGCGGTGGTAGATATTCTGACATTCCCTGAGCGGGAACTTTTATCATAGTTTACGCTGAGATTCCTTCTCTAAGCATGCTGTTGGGCGAATATACATCCAGGACACGGAATTAGCATAGCGTAAACGTGAATTCATAGTTACGCGGTGCAAGTGTTTTACTTTCAATATCTTAGCTACTAGAAACGCAGGCGGACGCTAAAATGCTACTGTTTGTATCGCGTGGTAGAATAAAATGTGATAGCCGCGTCTAAGTAATAAAAAAATAAGTGTTGAAGCAGGTCACGTAGGAGTTGTGCACCCCGCAGCTCAAAAGACATTATGGTCCATGCGAAATGATGAATCGACGTTGTATACTTACTAAGTACACGATATTTTTATAAGAAGATAAGCACGGCATACAATGCTAAGTACAGAGAAAAACGAGGCCATACTTTGGTTGTTGCAGGGGCTTGTAGCCTCCATACAGAATGTAAAATACAGCTTGAGGACTAAATCGCAGAGAGCTATGGTAGCATGACAAACTCAATAAAAACACGTACATAGTCTTACGTTGCACGCCGTAAAATTGAGAATATTTTACCCTGCATCATGCATCGACCCATAGTAACTCTGACGTGGGAATAGTTTTTTAACCCTTTTGCGATGGTTCTGCGTAAAACATGGCTAACTAGCATGTTTTACAAAATCGACCCAATCAGAGTTTAGAATGATAATTTTAGCCAGTAAGGGTCGGGGCGGTAACCGTACTAAAACATGGCTAAGTAGCATGTTTTATATTAGGTACGAATAAAATCGAGTCTTATGTCCGATTTTGGTTTGCGGGTCTCGGCGTAAAACCATGCATCTAGTCATGTTTTACGGTTTTGTATCGGGGGATCCCATACAAATTCCAAGTATAAAAATCATCGCAAAAGGGTTAAGCAGCCCTCTAACGCTACTAAGAGAACTTCCGTCACAAAAAACACTTTTACATGCACACAATCGAAATGAATATAATTTGAACTGGATAAAGGCCCACCGGAGCGAAGCGGAGGTGGGCGGCCCTCACTATTGCAACTAATCACAAAACCTCCCGCCGCGTAGCGGCGGCGCTCGGCTAGTCTACAACAACTAAGACAAAGATCTGTCCGTGTGTGTCCGTAGCCCCATGGCGACAAAATTAGGGTGGTCCACATATTGTACATAGACAGTCTTGGACGCTGCAGGCGGCCCCATCCCATGCTGCCGAGTGCAGCGAAGGCGGCACCCGCGTGCGTTATAGCGGGCCGCAGGGCCGCCCAACTACAATAACCAATAACATTGCGAGTAGGGCAGCACGAGGGCGAACAATCACCCTCCCACCGCGTCGCTTCATACCTACTACGATATTAATATGTCTCACTCTCTAACACTTTAGTAAACGATAGAAGCGCATAGTAAGCGATAGCAGCACGTAGTAATCGATAGCAGGGTGAGTACATGCAGCACAAGGCGAGTCTGAAGGCATGATACTTTAGGGGTGGACACATTACAGCAGCTGCGGGACAAGGCGATCTAAATAACTCCTACAGGACCACCGCGGAGTTGTAGCATAGCTTAGTTAGCTGTACGACCAAGAATAATATCAATGCAGCGAGATGGGCTCAATATACATGCATGATATAATATTGATATGGCTCGCCGCGTAGTTAGTGATAGCAACACGTAGTAAGCGGTGGCTGTTTGTACAGTAATAAGGAAAGGGGCAGTGCGTAGTAATAGATATCAGTGCGACGGGTGACATTGTTACTGACACGCATAGCATACTTTTACGGTAATACTTTAGGGATGGATAGAGTATAGCTACAACAGCTTCCGCTTGGGGCGATATTTCGTTACACTTGCTTGAGCGTGTTTCGTATCTCGTTTAGGTACAGTCTGTACCGGTAAGATAACACGTTGTTGCGGTGGTAGATATTCTGACATTCCCTGAGCGGGAACTTTTATCATAGTTTACGCTGAGATTCCTTCTCTAAGCATGCTGTTGGGCGAATATACATCCAGGACACGGAATTAGCATAGCGTAAACGTGAATTCATAGTTACGCGGTGCAAGTGTTTTACTTTCAATATCTTAGCTACTAGAAACGCAGGCGGACGCTAAAATGCTACTGTTTGTATCGCGTGGTAGAATAAAATGTGATAGCCGCGTCTAAGTAATAAAAAAAGTAGTGTTGAAGCAGGTCACGTAGGAGTTGTGCACCCCGCAGCTCAAAAGACATTATGGTCCATGCGAAATGATGAATCGACGTTGTATACTTACTAAGTACACGATATTTTTATAAGAAGATAAGGACGGCATACAATGCTAAGTACAGAGAAAAACGAGGCCATACTTTGGTTGTTGCAGGGGCTTGTAGCCTCCATACAGAATGTAAAATACAGCTTGAGGACTAAATCGCAGAGAGCTATGGTAGCATGACAAACTCAATAAAAACACGTACATAGTCTTACGTTGCACGCCGTAAAATTGAGAATATTTTACCCTGCATCATGCATCGACCCATAGTAACTCTGACGTGGGAATAGTTTTTTAAGCAGCCCTCTAACGCTACTAAGAGAACTTCCGTCACAAAAAACACTTTTACATGCACACAATCGAAATGAATATAATTTGAACTGGATAAAGGCCCACCGGAGCGAAGCGGAGGTGGGCCCTCACTATTGCAACTAATCACAAAACCTCCCGCCGCGTAGCGGCGGCGCTCGGCTAGTCTACAACAACTAAGACAAAGATCTGTCCGTGTGTGTCCGTAGCCCCATGGCGACAAAATTAGGGTGGTCCACATATTGTACATAGACAGTCTTGGACGCTGCAGGCGGCCCCATCCCATGCTTCCGAGTGCAGCGAAGGCGGCACCCGCGTGCGTTATAGCGGGCCGCAGGGCCGCCCAACTACAATAACCAATAACATTGCGAGTAGGGCAGCACGAGGGCGAACAATCACCCTCCCACCGCGTCGCTTCATACCTACTACGATATTAATATGTCTCACTCTCTAACACTTTAGTAAACGATAGAAGCGCATAGTAAGCGATAGCAGCACGTAGTAATCGATAGCAGGGTGAGTACATGCAGCACAAGGCGAGTCTGAAGGCATGATACTTTAGGTGGACACATTACAGCAGCTGCGGGACAAGGCGATCTAAATAACTCCTACAGGACCACCGCGGAGTTGTAGCATAGCTTAGTTAGCTGTACGACCAAGAATAATATCAATGCAGCGAGATGGGCTCAATATACATGCATGATATAATATTGATATGGCTCGCCGCGTAGTTAGTGATAGCAACACGTAGTAAGCGGTGGCTGTTTGTACAGTAATAAGGAAAGGGGCAGTGCGTAGTAATAGATATCAGTGCGACGGGTGACATTGTTACTGACACGCATAGCATACTTTTACGGTAATACTTTAGGGATGGATAGAGTATAGCTACAACAGCTTCCGCTTGGGGCGATATTTCGTTACACTTGCTTGAGCGTGTTTCGTATCTCGTTTAGGTACAGTCTGTACCGGTAAGATAACACGTTGTTGCGGTGGTAGATATTCTGACATTCCCTGAGCGGGAACTTTTATCATAGTTTACGCTGAGATTCCTTCTCTAAGCATGCTGTTGGGCGAATATACATCCAGGACACGGAATTAGCATAGCGTAAACGTGAATTCATAGTTACGCGGTGCAAGTGTTTTACTTTCAATATCTTAGCTACTAGAAACGCAGGCGGACGCTAAAATGCTACTGTTTGTATCGCGTGGTAGAATAAAATGTGATAGCCGCGTCTAAGTAATAAAAAAATAAGTGTTGAAGCAGGTCACGTAGGAGTTGTGCACCCCGCAGCTCAAAAGACATTATGGTCCATGCGAAATGATGAATCGACGTTGTATACTTACTAAGTACACGATATTTTTATAAGAAGATAAGGACGGCATACAATGCTAAGTACAGAGAAAAACGAGGCCATACTTTGGTTGTTGCAGGGCTTGTAGCCTCCATACAGAATGTAAAATACAGCTTGAGGACTAAATCGCAGAGAGCTATGGTAGCATGACAAACTCAATAAAAACACGTACATAGTCTTACGTTGCACGCCGTAAAATTGAGAATATTTTACCCTGCATCATGCATCGACCCATAGTAACTCTGACGTGGGAATAGTTTTTTAAGCAGCCCTCTAACGCTACTAAGAGAACTTCCGTCACAAAAAACACTTTTACATGCACACAATCGAAATGAATATAATTTGAACTGGATAAAGGCCCACCGGAGCGAAGCGGAGGTGGGCGGCCCTCACTATTGCAACTAATCACAAAACCTCCCGCCGCGTAGCGGCGGCGCTCGGCTAGTCTACAACAACTAAGACAAAGATCTGTCCGTGTGTGTCCGTAGCCCCATGGCGACAAAATTAGGGTGGTCCACATATTGTACATAGACAGTCTTGGACGCTGCAGGCGGCTCCCATCCCATGCTGCCGAGTGCAGCGAAGGCGGCACCCGCGTGCGTTATAGCGGGCCGCAGGGCCGCCCAACTACAATAACCAATAACATTGCGAGTAGGGCAGCACGAGGGCGAACAATCACCCTCCCACCGCGTCGCTTCATACCTACTACGATATTAATATGTCTCACTCTCTAACACTTTAGTAAACGATAGAAGCGCATAGTAAGCGATAGCAGCACGTAGTAATCGATAGCAGGGTGAGTACATGCAGCACAAGGCGAGTCTGAAGGCATGATACTTTAGGTGGACACATTACAGCAGCTGCGGGACAAGGCGATCTAAATAACTCCTACAGGACCACCGCGGAGTTGTAGCATAGCTTAGTTAGCTGTACGACCAAGAATAATATCAATGCAGCGAGATGGGCTCAATATACATGCATGATATAATATTGATATGGCTCGCCGCGTAGTTAGTGATAGCAACACGTAGTAAGCGGTGGCTGTTTGTACAGTAATAAGGAAAGGGGCAGTGCGTAGTAATAGATATCAGTGCGACGGGTGACATTGTTACTGACACGCATAGCATACTTTTACGGTAATACTTTAGGGATGGATAGAGTATAGCTACAACAGCTTCCGCTTGGGGCGATATTTCGTTACACTTGCTTGAGCGTGTTTCGTATATCGTTTAGGTACAGTCTGTACCGGTAAGATAACACGTTGTTGCGGTGGTAGATATTCTGACATTCCCTGAGCGGGAACTTTTATCATAGTTTACGCTGAGATTCCTTCTCTAAGCATGCTGTTGGGCGAATATACATCCAGGACACGGAATTAGCATAGCGTAAACGTGAATTCATAGTTACGCGGTGCAAGTGTTTTACTTTCAATATCTTAGCTACTAGAAACGCAGGCGGACGCTAAAATGCTACTGTTTGTATCGCGTGGTAGAATAAAATGTGATAGCCGCGTCTAAGTAATAAAAAAATAAGTGTTGAAGCAGGTCACGTAGGAGTTGTGCACCCCGCAGCTCAAAAGACATTATGGTCCATGCGAAATGATGAATCGACGTTGTATACTTACTAAGTACACGATATTTTTATAAGAAGATAAGGACGGCATACAATGCTAAGTACAGAGAAAAACGAGGCCATACTTTGGTTGTTGCAGGGGCTTGTAGCCTCCATACAGAATGTAAAATACAGCTTGAGGACTAAATCGCAGAGAGCTATGGTAGCATGACAAACTCAATAAAAACACGTACATAGTCTTACGTTGCACGCCGTAAAATTGAGAATATTTTACCCTGCATCATGCATCGACCCATAGTAACTCTGACGTGGGAATAGTTTTTTAAGCAGCCCTCTAACGCTACTAAGAGAACTTCCGTCACAAAAAACACTTTTACATGCACACAATCGAAATGAATATAATTTGAACTGGATAAAGGCCCACCGGAGCGAAGCGGAGGTGGGCGGCCCTCACTATTGCAACTAATCACAAAACCTCCCGCCGCGTCGCGGCGGCGCTCGGCTAGTCTACAACAACTAAGACAAAGATCTGTCCGTGTGTGTCCGTAGCCCCATGGCGACAAAATTAGGGTGGTCCACATATTGTACATAGACAGTCTTGGACGCTGCAGGCGGCCCCATCCCATGCTGCCGAGTGCAGCGAAGGCGGCACCCGCGTGCGTTATAGCGGGCCGCAGGGCCGCCCAACTACAATAACCAATAACATTGCGAGTAGGGCAGCACGAGGGCGAACAATCACCCTCCCACCGCGTCGCTTCATACCTACTACGATATTAATATGTCTCACTCTCTAACACTTTAGTAAACGATAGAAGCGCATAGTAAGCGATAGCAGCACGTAGTAATCGATAGCAGGGTGAGTACATGCAGCACAAGGCGAGTCTGAAGGCATGATACTTTAGGGGTGGACACATTACAGCAGCTGCGGGACAAGGCGATCTAAATAACTCCTACAGGACCACCGCGGAGTTGTAGCATAAGCTTAGTTAGCTGTACGACCAAGAATAATATCAATGCAGCGAGATGGGCTCAATATACATGCATGATATAATATTGATATGGCTCGCCGCGTAGTTAGTGATAGCAACACGTAGTAAGCGGTGGCTGTTTGTACAGTAATAAGGAAAGGGGCAGTGCGTAGTAATAGATATCAGTGCGACGGGTGACATTGTTACTGACACGCATAGCATACTTTTACGGTAATACTTTAGGGATGGATAGAGTATAGCTACAACAGCTTCCGCTTGGGGCGATATTTCGTTACACTTGCTTGAGCGTGTTTCGTATCTCGTTTAGGTACAGTCTGTACCGGTAAGATAACACGTTGTTGCGGTGGTAGATATTCTGACATTCCCTGAGCGGGAACTTTTATCATAGTTTACGCTGAGATTCCTTCTCTAAGCATGCTGTTGGGCGAATATACATCCAGGACACGGAATTAGCATAGCGTAAACGTGAATTCATAGTTACGCGGTGCAAGTGTTTTACTTTCAATATCTTAGCTACTAGAAACGCAGGCGGACGCTAAAATGCTACTGTTTGTATCGCGTGGTAGAATAAAATGTGATAGCCGCGTCTAAGTAATAAAAAAATAAGTGTTGAAGCAGGTCACGTAGGAGTTGTGCACCCCGCAGCTCAAAAGACATTATGGTCCATGCGAAATGATGAATCGACGTTGTATACTTACTAAGTACACGATATTTTATAAGAAGATAAGGACGGCATACAATGCTAAGTACAGAGAAAAACGAGGCCATACTTTGGTTGTTGCAGGGGCTTGTAGCCTCCATACAGAATGTAAAATACAGCTTGAGGACTAAATCGCAGAGAGCTATGGTAGCATGACAAACTCAATAAAAACACGTACATAGTCTTACGTTGCACGCCGTAAAATTGAGAATATTTTACCCTGCATCATGCATCGACCCATAGTAACTCTGACGTGGGAATAGTTTTTTAAGCAGCCCTCTAACGCTACTAAGAGAACTTCCGTCACAAAAAACACTTTTACATGCACACAATCGAAATGAATATAATTTGAACTGGATAAAGGCCCACCGGAGCGAAGCGGAGGTGGGCGGCCCTCACTATTGCAACTAATCACAAAACCTCCCGCCGCGTAGCGGCGGCGCTCGGCTAGTCTACAACAACTAAGACAAAGATCTGTCCGTGTGTGTCCGTAGCCCCATGGCGACAAAATTAGGGTGGTCCACATATTGTACATAGACAGCCTTGGACGCTGCAGGCGGCCCCATCCCATGCTGCCGAGTGCAGCGAAGGCGGCACCCGCGTGCGTTATAGCGGGCCGCAGGGCCGCCCAACTACAATAACCAATAACATTGCGAGTAGGGCAGCACGAGGGCGAACAATCACCCTCCCACCGCGTCGCTTCATACCTACTACGATATTAATATGTCTCACTCTCTAACACTTTAGTAAACGATAGAAGCGCATAGTAAGCGATAGCAGCACGTAGTAATCGATAGCAGGGTGAGTACATGCAGCACAAGGCGAGTCTGAAGGCATGATACTTTAGGGGTGGACACATTACAGCAGCTGCGGGACAAGGCGATCTAAATAACTCCTACAGGACCACCGCGGAGTTGTAGCATAGCTTAGTTAGCTGTACGACCAAGAATAATATCAATGCAGCGAGATGGGCTCAATATACATGCATGATATAATATTGATATGGCTCGCCGCGTAGTTAGTGATAGCAACACGTAGTAAGCGGTGGCTGTTTGTACAGTAATAAGGAAAGGGGCAGTGCGTAGTAATAGATATCAGTGCGACGGGTGACATTGTTACTGACACGCATAGCATACTTTTACGGTAATACTTTAGGGATGGATAGAGTATAGCTACAACAGCTTCCGCTTGGGGCGATATTTCGTTACACTTGCTTGAGCGTGTTTCGTATCTCGTTTAGGTACAGTCTGTACCGGTAAGATAACACGTTGTTGCGGTGGTAGATATTCTGACATTCCCTGAGCGGGAACTTTTATCATAGTTTACGCTGAGATTCCTTCTCTAAGCATGCTGTTGGGCGAATATACATCCAGGACACGGAATTAGCATAGCGTAAACGTGAATTCATAGTTACGCGGTGCAAGTGTTTTACTTTCAATATCTTAGCTACTAGAAACGCAGGCGGACGCTAAAATGCTACTGTTTGTATCGCGTGGTAGAATAAAATGTGATAGCCGCGTCTAAGTAATAAAAAAATAAGTGTTGAAGCAGGTCACGTAGGAGTTGTGCACCCCGCAGCTCAAAAGACATTATGGTCCATGCGAAATGATGAATCGACGTTGTATACTTACTAAGTACACGATATTTTTATAAGAAGATAAGGACGGCATACAATGCTAAGTACAGAGAAAAACGAGGCCATACTTTGGTTGTTGCAGGGGCTTGTAGCCTCCATACAGAATGTAAAATACAGCTTGAGGACTAAATCGCAGAGAGCTATGGTAGCATGACAAACTCAATAAAAACACGTACATAGTCTTACGTTGCACGCCGTAAAATTGAGAATATTTTACCCTGCATCATGCATCGACCCATAGTAACTCTGACGTGGGAATAGTTTTTTAAGCAGCCCTCTAACGCTACTAAGAGAACTTCCGTCACAAAAAACACTTTTACATGCACACAATCTAAATTAATATAATTTTAACTGTAAAACGGCCCACCGGCGCGAAGCGGAGGTGGGCGGCCCTCACTATTGCAACTAATCACAAAACCTCCCGCCGCGTTGCGGCGGCGCTCGGCTAGTCTACAACAACTAAGACAAAGATCTGTCCGTGTGTGTCCGTAGCCCCATGGCGACAAAATTAGGGTGGTCCACATATTGTACATAGACAGCCTTGGACGCTGCAGGCGGCCCCATCCCATGCTGCCGAGTGCAGCGAAGGCGGCACCCGCGTGCGTTATAGCGGGCCGCAGGGCTGCCCAACTACAATAACCAATAACATTGCGAGTAGGGCAGCACGAGGGCGAACAATCACCCTCCCACCGCGTCGCTTCATACCTACTACGATATTAATATGTCTCACTCTCTAACACTTTAGTAAACGATAGAAGCGCATAGTAAGCGATAGCAGCACGTAGTAATCGATAGCAGGGTGAGTACATGCAGCACAAGGCGAGTCTGAAGGCATGATACTTTAGAGGTGGACACATTACAGCAGCTGCGGGACAAGGCGATCTAAATAACTCCTACAGGACCACCGCGGAGTTGTAGCATAGCTTAGTTAGCTGTACGACCAAGAATAATATCAATGCAGCGAGATGGGCTCAATATACATGCATGATATAATATTGATATGGCTCGCCGCGTAGTTAGTGATAGCAACACGTAGTAAGCGGTGGCTGTTTGTACAGTAATAAGGAAAGGGGCAGTGCGTAGTAATAGATATCAGTGCGACGGGTGACATTGTTACTGACACGCATAGCATACTTTACGGTAATACTTTAGGGATGGATAGAGTATAGCTACAACAGCTTCCGCTTGGGGCGATATTTCGTTACACTTGCTTGAGCGTGTTTCGTATATCGTTTAGGTACAGTCTGTACCGGTAAGATAACACGTTGTTGCGGTGGTAGATATTCTGACATTCCCTGAGCGGGAACTTTTATCATAGTTTACGCTGAGATTCCTTCTCTAAGCATGCTGTTGGGCGAATATACATCCAGGACACGGAATTAGCATAGCGTAAACGTGAATTCATAGTTACGCGGTGCAAGTGTTTTACTTTCAATATCTTAGCTACTAGAAACGCAGGCGGACGCTAAAATGCTACTGTTTGTATCGCGTGGTAGAATAAAATGTGATAGCCGCGTCTAAGTAATAAAAATAAGTGTTGAAGCAGGTCACGTAGGAGTTGTGCACCCAGCAGCTCAAAAGACATTATGGTCCAGGCGAAATGATGAATCGACGTTGTATACTTACTAAGAACACGATATTTTTATAAGAAGATAAGGACGGCATACAATGCTAAGTACAGAGAAAAACGAGGCCATACTTTGGTTGTTGCAGGGCTTGTAGCCTCCATACAGAATGTAAAATACAGCTTGAGGACTAAATCGCAGAGAGCTATGGTAGCATGACAAACTCAATAAAAACACGTACATAGTCTTACGTTGCACGCCGTAAAATTGAGAATATTTTACCCTGCATCATGCATCGACCCATAGTAACTCTGACGTGGGAATAGTTTTTTAAGCAGCCCTCTAACGCTACTAAGAGAACTTCCGTCACAAAAAACACTTTTACATGCACACAATCGAAATGAATATAATTTGAACTGGATAAAGGCCCACCGGAGCGAAGCGGTGGTGGGCGGCCCTCACTATTGCAACTAATCACAAAACCTCCCGCCGCGTAGCGGCGGCGCTCGGCTAGTCTACAACAACTAAGACAAAGATCTGTCCGTGTGTGTCCGTAGCCCCATGGCGACAAAATTAGGTGGTCCACATATTGTACATAGACAGCCTTGACGCTGCAGGCGGCTCCCATCCCATGCTGCCGAGTGCAGCGAAGGCGGCACCCGCGTGCGTTATAGCGGGCCGCAGGGCCGCCCAACTACAATAACCAATAACATTGCGAGTAGGGCAGCACGAGGGCGAACAATCACCCTCCCACCGCGTCGCTTCATACCTACTACGATATTAATATGTCTCACTCTCTAACACTTTAGTAAACGATAGAAGCGCATAGTAAGCGATAGCAGCACGTAGTAATCGATAGCAGGGTGAGTACATGCAGCACAAGGCGAGTCTGAAGGCATGATACTTTAGGGGTGGACACATTACAGCAGCTGCGGGACAAGGCGATCTAAATAACTCCTACAGGACCACCGCGGAGTTGTAGCATAGCTTAGTTAGCTGTACGACCAAGAATAATATCAATGCAGCGAGATGGGCTCAATATACATGCATGATATAATATTGATATGGCTCGCCGCGTAGTTAGTGATAGCAACACGTAGTAAGCGGTGGCTGTTTGTACAGTAATAAGGAAAGGGCAGTGCGTAGTAATAGATATCAGTGCGACGGGTGACATTGTTACTGACACGCATAGCATACTTTTACGGTAATACTTTAGGGATGGATAGAGTATAGCTACAACAGCTTCCGCTTGGGGCGATATTTCGTTACACTTGCTTGAGCGTGTTTCGTATATCGTTTAGGTACAGTCTGTACCGGTAAGATAACACGTTGTTGCGGTGGTAGATATTCTGACATTCCCTGAGCGGGAACTTTATCATAGTTTACGCTGAGATTCCTTCTCTAAGCATGCTGTTGGGCGAATATACATCCAGGACACGGAATTAGCATAGCGTAAACGTGAATTCATAGTTACGCGGTGCAAGTGTTTTACTTTCAATATCTTAGCTACTAGAAACGCAGGCGGACGCTAAAATGCTACTGTTTGTATCGCGTGGTAGAATAAAATGTGATAGCCGCGTCTAAGTAATAAAAAAATAAGTGTTGAAGCAGGTCACGTAGGAGTTGTGCACCCTGCAGCTCAAAAGACATTATGGTCCATGCGAAATGATGAATCGACGTTGTATACTTACTAAGTACACGATATTTTTATAAGAAGATAAGGACGGCATACAATGCTAAGTACAGAGAAAAACGAGGCCATACTTTGGTTGTTGCAGGGGCTTGTAGCCTCCATACAGAATGTAAAATACAGCTTGAGGACTAAATCGCAGAGAGCTATGGTAGCATGACAAACTCAATAAAAACACGTACATAGTCTTACGTTGCACGCCGTAAAATTGAGAATATTTTACCCTGCATCATGCATCGACCCATAGTAACTCTGACGTGGGAATAGTTTTTATGCAGCCCTCTAACGATACTATGATAACTTCCGTCAAAAAAAAAACTTTTACATTCACACAATCTAATTTAATATATTTTGAACTGTATAACGGCCCACCGGAGCGAAGCGGTGGTGGGCGGCCCTCACTATTGCAACTAATCACAAAACCTCCGCCGCGTAGCGGCGGCGCTCGGCTAGTCTACAACAACTAAGACAAAGATCTGTCCGTGTGTGTCCGTAGCCCCATGGCGACAAAATTAGGGTGGTCCACATATTGTACATAGACAGCCTTGGACGCTGCAGGCGGCTCCCATCCCATGCTGCCGAGTGCAGCGAAGGCGGCACCCGCGTGCGTTATAGCGGGCCGCAGGGCCGCCCAACTACAATAACCAATAACATTGCGAGTAGGGCAGCACGAGGGCGAACAATCACCCTCCCACCGCGTCGCTTCATACCTACTACGATATTAATATGTCTCACTCTCTAACACTTTAGTAAACGATAGAAGCGCATAGTAAGCGATAGCAGCACGTAGTAATCGATAGCAGGGTGAGTACATGCAGCACAAGGCGAGTCTGAAGGCATGATACTTTAGGTGGACACATTACAGCAGCTGCGGGACAAGGCGATCTAAATAACTCCTACAGGACCACCGCGGAGTTGTAGCATAGCTTAGTTAGCTGTACGACCAAGAATAATATCAATGCAGCGAGATGGGCTCAATATACATGCATGATATAATATTGATATGGCTCGCCGCGTAGTTAGTGATAGCAACACGTAGTAAGCGGTGGCTGTTTGTACAGTAATAAGGAAAGGGGCAGTGCGTAGTAATAGATATCAGTGCGACGGGTGACATTGTTACTGACACGCATAGCATACTTTTACGGTAATACTTTAGGGATGGATAGAGTATAGCTACAACAGCTTCCGCTTGGGGCGATATTTCGTTACACTTGCTTGAGCGTGTTTCGTATATCGTTTAGGTACAGTCTGTACCGGTAAGATAACACGTTGTTGCGGTGGTAGATATTCTGACATTCCCTGAGCGGGAACTTTTATCATAGTTTACGCTGAGATTCCTTCTCTAAGCATGCTGTTGGGCGAATATACATCCAGGACACGGAATTAGCATAGCGTAAACGTGAATTCATAGTTACGCGGTGCAAGTGTTTTACTTTCAATATCTTAGCTACTAGAAACGCAGGCGGACGCTAAAATGCTACTGTTTGTATCGCGTGGTAGAATAAAATGTGATAGCCGCGTCTAAGTAATAAAAAAATAAGTGTTGAAGCAGGTCACGTAGGAGTTGTGCACCCCGCAGCTCAAAAGACATTATGGTCCATGCGAAATGATGAATCGACGTTGTATACTTACTAAGTACACGATATTTTTATAAGAAGATAAGGACGGCATACAATGCTAAGTACAGAGAAAAACGAGGCCATACTTTGGTTGTTGCAGGGGCTTGTAGCCTCCATACAGAATGTAAAATACAGCTTGAGGACTAAATCGCAGAGAGCTATGGTAGCATGACAAACTCAATAAAAACACGTACATAGTCTTACGTTGCACGCCGTAAAATTGAGAATATTTTACCCTGCATCATGCATCGACCCATAGTAACTCTGACGTGGGAATAGTTTTTTAAGCAGCCCTCTAACGCTACTAAGAGAACTTCCGTCACAAAAAACACTTTTACATGCACACAATCGAAATGAATATAATTTGAACTGGATAAAGGCCCACCGGAGCGAAGCGGAGGTGGGCGGCCCTCACTATTGCAACTAATCACAAAACCTCCCGCCGCGTAGCGGCGGCGCTCGGCTAGTCTACAACAACTAAGACAAAGATCTGTCCGTGTGTGTCCGTAGCCCCATGGCGACAAAATTAGGTGGTCCACATATTGTACATAGACAGCCTTGGACGCTGCAGGCGGCCCCATCCCATGCTGCCGAGTGCAGCGAAGGCGGCACCCGCGTGCGTTATAGCGGGCCGCAGGGCCGCCCAACTACAATAACCAATAACATTGCGAGTAGGGCAGCACGAGGGCGAACAATCACCCTCCCACCGCGTCGCTTCATACCTACTACGATATTAATATGTCTCACTCTCTAACACTTTAGTAAACGATAGAAGCGCATAGTAAGCGATAGCAGCACGTAGTAATCGATAGCAGGGTGAGTACATGCAGCACAAGGCGAGTCTGAAGGCATGATACTTTAGGGGTGGACACATTACAGCAGCTGCGGGACAAGGCGATCTAAATAACTCCTACAGGACCACCGCGGAGTTGTAGCATAGCTTAGTTAGCTGTACGACCAAGAATAATATCAATGCAGCGAGATGGGCTCAATATACATGCATGATATAATATTGATATGGCTCGCCGCGTAGTTAGTGATAGCAACACGTAGTAAGCGGTGGCTGTTTGTACAGTAATAAGGAAAGGGGCAGTGCGTAGTAATAGATATCAGTGCGACGGGTGACATTGTTACTGACACGCATAGCATACTTTTACGGTAATACTTTAGGGATGGATAGAGTATAGCTACAACAGCTTCCGCTTGGGGCGATATTTCGTTACACTTGCTTGAGCGTGTTTCGTATCTCGTTTAGGTACAGTCTGTACCGGTAAGATAACACGTTGTTGCGGTGGTAGATATTCTGACATTCCCTGAGCGGGAACTTTATCATAGTTTACGCTGAGATTCCTTCTCTAAGCATGCTGTTGGGCGAATATACATCCAGGACACGGAATTAGCATAGCGTAAACGTGAATTCATAGTTACGCGGTGCAAGTGTTTTACTTTCAATATCTTAGCTACTAGAAACGCAGGCGGACGCTAAAATGCTACTGTTTGTATCGCGTGGTAGAATAAAATGTGATAGCCGCGTCTAAGTAATAAAAATAAGTGTTGAAGCAGGTCACGTAGGAGTTGTGCACCCCGCAGCTCAAAAGACATTATGGTCCATGCGAAATGATGAATCGACGTTGTATACTTACTAAGTACACGATATTTTTATAAGAAGATAAGGACGGCATACAATGCTAAGTACAGAGAAAAACGAGGCCATACTTTGGTTGTTGCAGGGCTTGTAGCCTCCATACAGAATGTAAAATACAGCTTGAGGACTAAATCGCAGAGAGCTATGGTAGCATGACAAACTCAATAAAAACACGTACATAGTCTTACGTTGCACGCCGTAAAATTGAGAATATTTTACCCTGCATCATGCATCGACCCATAGTAACTCTGACGTGGGAATAGTTTTTTAAGCAGCCCTCTAACGCTACTAAGAGAACTTCCGTCACAAAAAACACTTTTACATGCACACAATCGAAATGAATATAATTTGAACTGGATAAAGGCCCACCGGAGCGAAGCGGAGGTGGGCGGCCCTCACTATTGCAACTAATCACAAAACCTCCCGCCGCGTAGCGGCGGCGCTCGGCTAGTCTACAACAACTAAGACAAAGATCTGTCCGTGTGTGTCCGTAGCCCCATGGCGACAAAATTAGGGTGGTCCACATATTGTACATAGACAGCCTTGGACGCTGCAGGCGGCCCCATCCCATGCTGCCGAGTGCAGCGAAGGCGGCACCCGCGTGCGTTATAGCGGGCCGCAGGGCCGCCCAACTACAATAACCAATAACATTGCGAGTAGGGCAGCACGAGGGCGAACAATCACCCTCCCACCGCGTCGCTTCATACCTACTACGATATTAATATGTCTCACTCTCTAACACTTTAGTAAACGATAGAAGCGCATAGTAAGCGATAGCAGCACGTAGTAATCGATAGCAGGGTGAGTACATGCAGCACAAGGCGAGTCTGAAGGCATGATACTTTAGGGGTGGACACATTACAGCAGCTGCGGGACAAGGCGATCTAAATAACTCCTACAGGACCACCGCGGAGTTGTAGCATAGCTTAGTTAGCTGTACGACCAAGAATAATATCAATGCAGCGAGATGGGCTCAATATACATGCATGATATAATATTGATATGGCTCGCCGCGTAGTTAGTGATAGCAACACGTAGTAAGCGGTGGCTGTTTGTACAGTAATAAGGAAAGGGGCAGTGCGTAGTAATAGATATCAGTGCGACGGGTGACATTGTTACTGACACGCATAGCATACTTTTACGGTAATACTTTAGGGATGGATAGAGTATAGCTACAACAGCTTCCGCTTGGGGCGATATTTCGTTACACTTGCTTGAGCGTGTTTCGTATCTCGTTTAGGTACAGTCTGTACCGGTAAGATAACACGTTGTTGCGGTGGTAGATATTCTGACATTCACTGAGCTGGAGCTTTTTAATACAGTTTACGCTGAGATTCCTTCTCTAAGCATGCTGTTGGGCGAATATACATCCAGGACACGGAATTAGCATAGCGTAAACGTGAATTCATAGTTACGCGGTGCAAGTGTTTTACTTTCAATATCTTACCCATTGTAGTAAAATGTAGTTGAAATAAGCGTTGATATGAGCTACTTGCTGTGTTCAGGTAGCTATCGACGGGGTGGTCAGTTAAGTTTGTATACGTGTTGTTTTATCGCATTATCGCACTACCATAGTTTCTGTTATTTGGTTCGTAGGCTATGTCATTTAGTAAATACAGTATGTAATTAGGCTATAAGCCCAGATAACAATGAAAGTATGCGTTTTGCTGTTCCTGTATTCAGCATTATATAAAGTGCTACGCGTCTTTAAAAACTACCGGGTATATATCAACGTTCCTCCGCAAACCCCAATACTTTTACGTTGTCTACTTCAAAACTTCAAAATTATGCGTAATTATCACGCTGCTACGCTCCTGTGTCACCTCATTTAAATAGTGATGAAAAGTAAGAACTTAGCATGCAATCACCATGCATTACACTGTGCGCTATGCTAATTCCGTCCCGTGCAATTAGCATACCTACAACCCAATAATATGGTAGAGCGTAGGTACTGTCAGCGACAATGTAAACTACATACACAAAACAGCCTCAGTTTAATTAAAATATCTATTATCTCCAGAACAGATTATCGTACGGATATGTAGTGGCGTCGGTTGCTATAATGCGTTTAATCCCAAAGTATTGTAGTAAAAATGTGCTGTAAATACTTTTTCACCTTCAGTTTACCTTGCGCTACCTGTACTCTGCTATCACTTACTAAAATCACTAATTACGTGCTTCCATAGTTTTCTACGTACTGCTATCGCTAACTATACGTTCAGATCACTTACTACGTGCTGCTACCGCTTGACAACGCGCTCCTATCGCTGACTACGTGCTGCTATAACTAACTATGCGCTGCTATGGCTTACTATGTGTTTGGATTGAACCAACCTCGCTGCATTAGTATTATACTAAGTAATTGGGCAAGCCCAGCTATCGCTGTCACTATGCGCTACTCGCAGTACTATCGTATAGTTGAGCGGCTCTGTTATCACTGCTACTACGCGGTTGACCAAATAATATCGTGCAGGTTAATATGTCGTAATGCGTCGCGGGGGGGGGGGTGATGTAAGCGCCCCCGTTCCGCTCGCCTCGTCGGCTCGCTGCACTACTCGCAGTGCTATTAGCTATTTAGTAATGGGCGGGCCCTGCCCGCCAGATCGCCTGCGGGTGCCGCCTTCGCTGCGCTCGGCAGCTTGTGTGGGGCCGTCTATGTATGATTATGCGGACCACCTTAAATTGTCGACACCCGTAACGGACGGACTGACGGAAGCACACACTGGACGGTCTCTCTCTTAGTTGTTGTAGATGTACCAAAGATTATGGTATCAGCAATGGAGTTAGCGTGGGCCACATCATATCATATTGTATTGCACTACTTAATGCACTCACATACTGTTTTACTTCTTAATTCACAATGTTGCAACACCGCCATACACAAATTCGTCCAAGCGCCTTCTCCCTCCCTATACAAACTTCCAGTATTGATTTCCCCTATCCCCGATGCTTAAACGAGGGTTCGCAAGGGTGCCCTTATTGAAGTTAACAATTACATAAGTCTGATCAACTTAGATCAAGAAACAGGGAAGTGTAACCCTACTTAAACCGGTTGTACACAGCCACTACACCACACATTTCAATCAAGTATATATGGGGTGGGTGGCTCGTCTCTGACCAAGGTTGGTATAGGTGTCGTTGATGCCAACACCCTAAGACACAGCGCAAGCATCTGGAGTTTTGTAATGAATTATATATTTTCTTTAGTTTATTGAATCCACTAATATATTTTGCTAGTGAACGTAGTCAAGATTGTATTGGGGACACTTTCTCATGTTCTAGACTTAGTCATATCCAGGGCAAAATCTAAGCGCAAAAATACTTGCAATTTTGTAATGATTCGTTAAACTTACTGTTGTTGGCACCCTTGTAGTATGCTAGGCTATTAATTGATCCCAAGATTTCATATATGTCTAGGAGTGACAATGAATAAAGTAGATAAGAACACGACGGGAGCGACCGACGACTCGCGGAAAACCGACCGCGAAGTGGCTGAAGGCCTTCCGAGTAGAGCCGAGTTAGACGACAAGCTTCACAAGCGAAAATATCATCGTCTGGACCCGGCACCGGGGAAAAGTAGAAAACGGCAATACATGGCAGCACGCAGTCTCTATAAGCATGGACACCGCGTTGCTAACCCGCAAACCAGTAAATCCAGCAGAGTGCAGGAATCAAAACCAGCTCAGATGACGGCGCGGCAACTTCGTAAGGGGCCTTCCAGTAGAATTGTTGAGTGGCCTCGCGACGTTAATCGAACTACTACAAACTCAAAACCCAAGCGCATGGAATTTGAGATTGTTGATCCACCTATCACATGCGATTGTGACCAGGCCGACCCGTGCTACAAGAACAAGAGCTGCAGGAACAGGAAAGAGATGATTCCGTGTACCAAGAATACCTGCGACCTGACAGTAGAATTATGCCGTCGCAGACTAAACCATAACCGACGCGGCTTGACAATTGGTGTCAAGCGCTTTGAAGGTGAAGACGAAAGCACGGAGGGACAACTCTGTGTGTATACCGACCGAAGAATTTTCCCTGGTGAAGTGATCTGCGCGTACTATGGAAAATTGGTAACAGCGGATCCCTGCAAGAAATACACGGTCCAATTAAAGGCCAAGTGTTTCTTGAGGACAGGGAAGAATCAACGTGCGCAGTACAATACAAGTACCTACATGGATAGTGACACCTGTGGCACTATTGGACGATTCATTCAACACAGTTGTGCTCAAGACAGCGTATTCGAAGAATTACACGGCAAAGAGGGACCTGAAATTGCGATAGTCGCAAAGAAGATGTTCCTGAAAGGAGATGAAGTAACAGTAGACTACGGGGCTTTCAAGGGGTTTTATTGCAAGTGCAAATTCTCGAAGTGCCGCGACAAAGGGCGCACCGATCCGTTGGAAAGTAGGCCAGTAAAGTCTCGATTGAGAAATGGAAAAAGCATTTAGGTAATCAAGTTAAAATATGCATTTTCTTAGCGTAAACCTGCATTTTGATAGTAGTAAGTATAGTCCATTTATTAGATAATCTACAAGTTGATATATTTATGTTTTAGCGCAAGCCTGCATTTTGATAGTAGTAAGTATAGTCAATTAGACAATCAACAAGTTTATATATTCATGTTTTAGCGTAAGCCTGCGGGATAGTTGAACTCCACACAGATATATGCATTTTAAGCGCAAGCATGCTTCTGATAATAGCCAGTATAGATCCATGTATTATATGTAAAGGTTCATATATTATGCCTCATCTTTGCAATGTTTACGTTTAGTGTGTAGCTGCATATATCATATAAATCGATCAATACAAAAGGATATTAACCAACTCATTTTACCAGTTCTCTTCATGTGTGTTCGCCCTTTTTCCAAACATGTTAATAAATGTATGTTTTATCAATTAACTGACTTGATAGTGCGTGAGCATCAAGACCAGCGCAGTGGGTTGATGTCAAAAGGTTATGTTGGAGACGGAGGGTTGGAGTCCCAACCAAGTACACTTTCAAACGTGTTTTTTACAGGCAACAAGACTTCCGGAGGGAAGTACAGGCAATGAGCACACCACTTCTAGACCAACTAAAACCTGCCGAAGCGAAGAGGTGGCGTGTTGTAAACCAAAATAAGTCAGTAAGTGTGTGTGTTGCTGTTTACGAGCGTGGTATGAACATAGCAACACAGCTTTAGCAGTCCGTTTATACATACACCCACGCCCGTAATTACGGACGTGCGCACACACCCACGACAGCCTAATTGCGGCGGGCGGGTGTATAAACCGACATAAGCGCACAAACACTCTGCTGGCCATTATCAACGCCACATTTTTAGCCATACCAACTTTATCGCTCTAAACACCATCGCCATACCGAATTGAAGCCAATAAAACAATATTTTCCCAGTATCTCCATTTTAGACCCCAAAGCCGCCTATTCAGGTCGCTCCGACCGCGTTTCGGAGCTTCTGCACTGCCTGTTGAACGCGTGCACCGGTGGGATCGGGCGGCGCAATCGTGTGGGTGTCGGTTTTTAACCCCTCAACGCCCACTCGTTGTACATACACCAAGAAACATGTTGTACGTACAACATGTTAAAACATGGGCGGTTTAGCTGCATAAGTCAGGCCATCCCGCAAAATGCACAGGGCTCGGGTTCGGCAGACCAGATAACAGGATATAAACGGATATAAACTGTGCGAACGCGTGCTAGAGTAAATACAAAACGATGCCGTTGCTACGTTGATTCGATTTAGGGTAGAAAGGAACTGCTACCAAATCGACAACAATTCCATTACTCGATATTTATATGTAAGTTGACTTGTGGTGTATTACCTGCAACTAACTGTGCACGTTATAGAGGACCCCAAGGAAGTGGCGTAGATAGTTTAGCAAGAACTGATGTGCCATGTTGAGCGTGAAGCGTGTTCTGGCGATATACTGGCATCCTCCCGGATACGTTAAAGGTAAACTGGTGTTTTGGGAGGGAATTAGAAATAGGATGTGGAATTGACTAGTATTCAGTCTGCAATGGAACCCGATTTGAGGGGATATACAAAGCTCAGGTTGCGCATGTGTGTTTGGACCTCTGTAGTAAGGCGGTAAATGATGTGGAGGTGATAGTTCGAGGCGACAACGCGCTAAGTTTATGAACGGTTTCACTTGATGCGTCGTCGCTCTCGTGCAAGATGCCGTTCAAGTCACCCTGCTTTGCACTCCCTTAGAGGTCCCTGCCCAGTCTCTTGATAAAAAAGCCACTGACTTCTCATCAAAAGTCCTTATCACGGTGTATCTACACCATGTACATGCTGTATCGTACAGCATGTACATGCTGTTTGTACAACGTGATAGGCGATTTGACGAAATGGTCATGTCGTCGTTGTACACAGTCGGTACTCGAACTTATACGAGACTATAGTAAAATTAAGTGTTGCGCGACTTTAACATGTGTGGCGAAGCGGCTTCACGAAATTTGCAGATCGCGGGGGTCCTCTTGCACACGGTGCCCGAACTGCCGACTAACGGAGGGGGTACTCCGATCTTCCGTGAAGTTGCTGATCCTCACCTTGTGTACCCGTCGGTGGGCTGGATCGCTCTTCGGATGATCTCGGAAGACGCGCTTGGGGTCGAGTCTTGGACTGTCTGGCGGACAGCGGGAACTTGTGGCAGCAGCGCGGATATACTTCACGCTGCGCCGGAGTAGTTGTGGCGGTTACGATCTGGGGGTTGCCTGGATCGTTACGCGCCGGCCCGATGTGATCTTGGCCTGGGGTTGCCTTTGGGGTCGGTGTGTGACCTTCCTTTGCCTTTCCTTGCTTGCCGCTTCCTCTAGCGGTGGGTCGTAATGAGGGTTGACGGACGCTGGGCCAAGCTATCCCGGCGTCCGGGGTTCCTTGATCTTGGGGCGTACGTCGACTCGCGTAGCGTCGGGTGGGCCAAAGTATATCCCGTGCCCGGTAGTGCGAAGGCGAAGACCACTTGTGATGAAGGAAGTAAATTCAACTCTGTTTAAAATGCTAGCTTGTCCTAAGTCCTTGCCCTATCGTTCTTCTGCTTCCTGCTGTCTAACGCGTGCTCTCTGGCTCCCTTGAGCATTGGTGGTGCCGCTGGCTCTCTGCCCGGTGTCTGCGCAATCCATAAAGCCGAGATCATCATTCCTTCTCCAAGATCACGTCATCCTCGCCAAGATCGATATTGTCAGCTTGGATCGGATACACCAGGGATTGGCTCGCCAGCACTTCCGAAGAGATTGCTCTACTTGACTTGACCTTCGTGCTAGCTGATATCATGCCAGACTACACCGGGCCGCGCTTGCCGATCTTGTTTCACAACGACGCCGTCGGTTACCTTGTTGATCTTGGCTGCCAATGTTATCCGCGCGAAAATCTCCACATCCACTTCACCACACATGCTGTACGACTATCATGTTGGACGAGTACCGTGAAATAAAAAAAACAGGTAAAAAACAGCTTGGGCGCTGAGGGGTTAAATGGCGGTTTGCAGTATGTTCTGTAGCAGTAAGATAATACGTTGTTGCGGTAGTAGATATTCTGATGTTCACAGAGCGGGAAATTTTAATCATAGTTTGCGCTGGGATTCCTTCTCTAAGCATGCTGTTAGGCGGATATACATGCAGGACACGGAATTAGCATAGCACAAACGAGAATTCATAGTTACGGGGCGCGAACTTCTTACTTTCAATATCTTAGCTACTATAAATGCATGCGGGCGCTAAAATTCTAATGTGTGTACCGCGTGGTGGAATAAAATTGTGATAGCCGCGACTAAGTAAATAAACAACCTCCGGAAGTCTTGTTGCCTGTAAAAAGCACAAGTTTGAAAGTGTACTTGGTTGGGACTCCCCCCCGTCTCCAACATAACCTTTTGACATCAACCCACTGCGCTGGTCTTGATGCTCACGCACTATCAAGTCAGTTAATTTATACTACATACATTTATTAGCATGTTTTGAGGAAGCGCCCTTTGGTTTAATGACTAGCCGAGCGCCGCCGCTGGCTTCCCCGCCTCCGCTGCCCTCCGGCGGGCTAAAATCCAAAAACCAAGTGCAAAAAGTTTGCATTAGCGGGAATTGAAACCTCAGATGTGATACATGGTACATACCACACTATCCCACTGAGCCATAGAGCTCAGTTTTTAAGATTAACTGATTATATTCATACATCTAGTGCTGAGTAAGTCACAATCCACAAAATCTTTAAACAATTGTTATAAACGAAAAAAAAACTTATCGACAAAACCAAGTACTCGACATGCATTCGCATACTCACGCACATCTGCTTGCTTAATCCGGAGTTAAAATCACAGAAATACAGACGATACGACGGTACGTCAGAATCTGTGCACACACATCGCACACACTTTTATAGCAACCACAAAAAGCAACGTATGGGCAAACCAAATTGCCCAACATGTGCGGCATACGCATTCGCACCTACCCATTCAACGCTTACTTGAAACTTGTCGAAATGCAAACGATATGGCAGTTAGTCTAAATCTACTCCACACACACACCGCACGCACGTGCTGGTTTACTCAACACACACATCACTCACTCACTTACTTACTTACTCAATTAATAGTACACCATGACTAAACTTTTTGTTCTTCTTTACCTTCTTCGTTTCGTGGAAGCACGCCTCCGCTCCGCTTCGGTGGGTTTAACAGGCTAACGGGAGCCTTGTCGTCGCGCTAACTTCGCTCCAAGAGTCTAAACTTAAAAAAATGGCAAGCACTCGGTGCGACTTGAACCCTCAGTTTCCAGCATAAGTCACAGAGTCAACCCACTGCGCCAACTTGGATGCAAACATGGACCAAACGGCATTGCGACTAAAGTCACATACACACAAATAAACGTGAGTGTGAGTTGGCAGGCATGCTCACCCTAAACTATGAAAAACAAAGAATATATATTATAAAGCTGTCTATAGATCAAACATTTGTCTATACACGATTTGCTGGTGTACGCACCGTCATCTTCGTCTAAGTCTGGGTACTCTAAGAGAGCCTTGAACTTGGAACGCGCGGTGGCGCGAGAGAGCCACATAAAGCTGTCCGTGTGAAAAGCATGGTGACGGGAGGTACAGTCCCAGATTCAGCACGGTTTGTCCCTGTGCCTTGTTAATTGTCATGGCGAACGCCGGTTGCACAGGAAATTGCTTACGGCGTAACCGAAACGGAAAGTCGCGAGTGTCATCTTCACTTACGAATACAATCTGCGGAATGAGCACGTGTTGACCTCTGCGCTCTCCCTCCATAATGGTTGCGTAAATGACATGCGGTTTAGCTCCACAACGCGTGAGCGCGTTCCGTTGCACAGACCGAGGTCAGGATTTAAGCCCTTAAACTGGGCCTGGTTGAACGGGATAAAAAAAACAGTGCGGCGCACCCACCATCTTTGAGTGGCCCTCAGCCACCAAACCGCTCATTCTCCAAACCGACGGCCGAGACGAAGATGGTTGCACCAACCCCCAAGACACCTCGATACCAGCTCACGGAGCAGGAGCGACGACTCCTCCGCGAGGCGCTGCTGAGTGAGGGCCACGGGCGTCGCATCCGCCGAGCTGAACAGAAGGAGAGCAATGAAAACGCTGCATAATGCATCGTATTACATTCCTTAGCGGTGGCTGTACTATTGGCTTAACCTTTACTCCCCACAGAGCCCACGCGTGAGCCCACTTTCAAGATAGTGCTACGCAGTTCTCAGACATAGTTAACCCCTAAAAATACACCTGCATGTAGAGGAAGGAACGCTGTGCTGTGCGCGTAATTTTCAGCGTGAACCGAGTAGTCCTTCACACCAAACCAAAAATCCGAGCCCACGCGTGGGCTCGGCCACCTGGGTAGTAAAGGTTAAAATATAGAGGCTATCTTTGATTGGGCAAAAATTGTAAAACGATGCACTATGCAGCGTTTTGCAACAAAAGGGTTAATTGAATTATAAGTCTGATCAACTTAGATCAAGAAACAGGGAAGTGTAACCCTACTTAAACCGGTTGTACACAGCCACCACGCCACACATTTCAATCAAGTATATATGGGGTGGGTGGATCGTCTCTGACCAAGGGTGGTATAGGTGTCGTTGATACCAACACCGTCGTCATGTTTTTTACCCCTTGTCTTTTGCGCTAGGGCTAGGGTCGATATAGGTCGGACTCTACCACGACCACAGAAATGTCCTTTTTATAGAGGCAGCACAAAGACACAGCGCAAGCATCTGGAGTTTTGTAATGAATTATTTTCTTTAGTTATTGAATCCACTAATATATTTTGCTAGTGAACGTAGTCAAGATTGTATTGGGGACACTTTCTCATGTTCTAGACTTAGTCATATCCAGGGCAAAATCTAAGCGCAAATATACTTGCAATTTTGTAATGATTCGTTAAACTTACTGTTGTTGGCACCCTTGTAGTATGCTAGGCTATTAATTGATCCCAAGATTTCATATATGTCTAGGAGTGACAATGAATAAAGTAGATAAGAACACGACGGGAGCGACCGACGACTCGCGGAAAACCGACCGCGAAGTGGCTGAAGGCCTTCCGAGTAGAGCCGAGTTAGACGACAAGCTTCACAAGCGAAAATATCATCGTCTGGACCCGGCACCGGGGAAAAGTAGAAAACGGCAATACATGGCAGCACGCAGTCTCTATAAGCATGGACACCGCGTTGCTAACCCGCAAACCAGTAAATCCAGCAGAGTGCAGGAATCAAAACCAGCTCAGATGACGGCGCGGCAACTTCGTAAGGGGCCTTCCAGTAGAATTGTTGAGTGGCCTCGCGACGTTAATCGAACTACTACAAACTCAAAACCCAAGCGCATGGAATTTGAGATTGTTGACCCACCTACCACATGCGATTGTGACCAGGCCGACCCGTGCTACAAGAACAAGAGCTGCAGGAACAGGAAAGAGATGATTCCGTGTACCAAGAATACCTGCGACCTGACACTAGAATTATGCCGCCGCAGACTAAATATAACCGACGCGGCTTGACAATTTGTAACGGGGTTACACGAGAGTTACCCGAAGGGTTACGAAGTGTGGGACACACAGGCATTGTGGGTACGCACTGTCTAACCTATTTCAGTAGGAGAGTCAGTACATGGCTTGCGAGCCACTGACTATGCATATGACTAGGGTTCACTATGCTAGATAGTGAACCGGATACATTTACACCGTAGGCGGCTTGGCCGCGCTAGAGAGAAATGCATTCAGTTTGATATTCACACAGTTAAGAGTTAAGGGTTGACTCTTGGAGTCCGTAAGGTGTACGGACTCGTACGTTCTGGTATTAGACCGGGCTATCTTAAGCTGAGACTCTGTGAGTCTATTACGTCTTCCTCTGACGCTAAGCTACGGCAGCCCCGCTGCACTTGGTAGCACTTGTAGTCAATCCGACACCTGAGTCTGTATAGACTAACCCTCTGTGGAGAATGGAGCAGTTCGCTCACTTGCCCCCGAACCAGCAGGATGCGCTTAAAAAGCTTATGTCGTTGCTGGACCCGGAGGGCGTGACGCAACTTGCGCAGCAAGGACCCGACGCGGTAAATGCGCGTCTTGAGGCGTTTTCAAGCTACGAGAATGCTCTGCTAGAGCACCTCCAGCAGAGGATGGCAACGGCCGCGGCGCCCCAGGCGCCCGCTACGTCGTCCGACGCGGGAACAAGACCCAAGCCGCTCATGTTGAGCGTGAAGATCTTTGAAGGCAAGGAGGGGGACAGCTTAATGCTTTGGACCCGTGAGGTCGAGATGGCTATGAGCTCAGCTCTGCTCTGGACGGAGTCACAGCGTGTGGCACTAGCTATCTTGAAGCTCGGTGGGCGAGCGAGAGAGTGGGCACTAACGTCTGGGACGTCGGTCGAGGTGGCCTTCCCGACGTGGGACCAGCTGAAACAGCAAATGCCCCGAGTGTTCGCTCTGCCTAATGAGGCGTATCGCGTGCGCTCACGCTTCCTGGCTACCAGGCAGAGCAAGAAAGAGTTGTTGGACTATGTCCAGGAGTTGAGAACTCTCATTGCTGGCATGTCTGTGGACCCACTGCCGGAAGCAGTCACCGTTACGGTGTTCATGGAGGGCCTTCGCACTGGCGTTGCCAGGACGGATGTGTTCCGAACCCGCCCGAGCTCTTTTGAAGAGGCTGTGAGCGTCGCATTGAATGCGGAACACAACTTTAAGTCGTCGTGACTTGGGTGGAATGCGTCTTACGCTAGCGCGTCGAATGGCCCGGAGCCCATGGACCTCAGCTATGCTGAAGACGAAGAAGCCGAGCTTCGTGCTGCTGAGCAGCGTCGCGGTATCCGCAGATGCTTCATTTGTGGTGACACCCGTCACCTTCGTGCTGGGTGCCCGCTGCGTCATCAGCACCAAGCTTCGTCAAGACGCTCTTCGAGTTCGAGCCAGGGCTCTAGTTCGTCTTGGGGAAACGAGAAGTCCCAGTTGGCGCGGGGCGGCCTACTGGGGAAGAACTAAGTTCTATTGAGCCTCGGCGAGGTGGAGGTCGACAGGACTTAGCCCCGAAGAGAGCCGTACTCTCTAACACGGAACGTTCATGCAAGCCGGGCTTGCTAGTCGTTCAAGCGTGGGTGATGGGCTTTGTAATGGGCCCAGTTACATAAGTAGGTAGATTCATAGTACATAAAGTAGTTAAGTCAGTACACGAGTAGCGGGCGTGTATTGACGGTCATTGTGATTGGCTGAATTGGGAAGCCAGACCCCATTTCAGCCAATCAGGTGTTGACCTGCATTTGAGTGGCTCACATGAGACCAGGGGTAGCCGCCCTGGTCCTAACATAAAACAGAGTTGATTACCCAAGACTGACTGCTTGGTTTTATTAAATTCGAGTCTAAAGTAAGCTTCCTCACCGCTACGTGTAAGCTAGAGACGGCCACACACCTGGCCCGTTACACCTGGTAGCACTTTGTAGTCCTTCCAACGACCAAGACCAAGATGAGCCAAGTCCTGACGTCCGGACCTTCAGGGGCAACCCTGGAGCACGGTGCCTTCCCCCATCTCACGCGCATTGAGTGGGAAGCTCTCCATCGCCTCGCGGCGGTGTCCGGAGAGGCTGTTGTCACTTCGCTGCTGAGCTCAGCGATGCCGGAACAACAGCGCCAAGCTGCCCAAGAATTCATGGAACGCGAGCTCGCCGACGCGAATCGGCGGGTCACAACTCCCTCGCGCTCCTCCAGGAACGACGTCGTCAAACTGGAGACGTCCACCTACTCTGGCGTGGGCGACGATCGGCTTCCACTGAACCGCTGGTTCCGTGAGATCGACATCGCTATCGCCTCGCGCATGATCGAAGCGCCGTCGGCCAATGTCAACTTCCTACTCTCCCGGCTGTCCGGGAAGGCCAAGGAGTGGGCCCTCGGCAAGCTCATCGTCGACCAGCACGCGTTCCCTACTCTGGATGCGCTCCAGAGTGACCTCCGGCTCGCGTTTGAGCCGCCCCAAGACGAGTCGCGCGTTCGCGCGGAGTTCTTCGCCCTCAAGCAAGGCAAGATATCCATGCGCGACTACGTCCAGAAGACACGACACCTTGCGTCGTGCATTGTCACCCACCCCATTGACATGCCATCTCAGGTGCATGTCTTTGTGTTTGGGATGCGCGAAGGCATGACACGGTACTGTCTCACAAGAGCCGAACCCTCCTCGCTTGAGGAGGCATTCGCCCTCGCGCTCCGCGAGGACTACGTGGTGGCGACATCGTACGCGCGCGCTATGCCGGAAGTCTCTCGGGTGTCCGCGCCCGAGCCCATGGATATCGACGCGATTGAGGCGTCGGGTGATCGACGGCGCTCGGCTTATGGTGGGGAGGAGGTCGGAGCGCTCGCCCTCTGACCTGCTTCCGCTGCCGGAAGATCGGACATCGCGCAGCAGAGTACCGCGCGCCAGCTCCAGTTCTCGCGCACGTCGATGCCGACGCTAGCCCGGCCGCTCAACCAAAAACGGCCGGGGCCAGTAGGTACGGGGCACCCTACTGGTTGGAACGAAGGTCCGGGTCCTCCGGTGGTAACCCGGCCTTCTAGCCCCCGTGCTATATGCACGTTTTAATGCCACCACTACGAGTGGCGACTCGAGGCTGATCATCGTCAGCCTTCATGTCGCCGGTGCCCGACGTCCACTGCGCGCGCTCCTTGACTCAGGAGCGACGAACAACTTGTTCCGCGCGTCGTGCCTGTCGGTGCTCCCTGCGAGCGTTCGCGTCCGGAGGGTCCGGGCGAGGTGGAAGTCAAGCTTGCGGATGGCAAGGCCCTTCGCGTCGCGCGACGCGAGGTGTCCCTGCCGTACACGTTCGATGGCTTCCGCAGCAACGACGACTTCCTGGTGATCGAGATGAATTACGCGTTCGACTGCATTCTGGGTATCCCGTGGTTGCACGGTATCAGCCGGAGATCGACTGGCTGGCTCGGTCGGTCAAGCGTCGACGCGGCTTCGACGTACGTGAAGTGTTCGCGCACCTCTTGGTGACGACGTCACCGTCGTGTGGACAAGACAGCCACGACGCAAGTTGTGCACAGAGCGAGCGATGGCCCTCTCTGCATGGCCTGTGCCGTGCTGTTGAATGATGAGGATGTCCGGATGACATCGCGTGGTCGCGATGACGGACACGTGGTCGAGCGAGGCGCGCTCCCACACAATGAGAACAAGTCGGCGGTCGAGCAGGGGTTCCCGTCGAGCTACAAGTCGGCGGTCGAGCATGAGTTCCCGTCGAGCAACGAGTCGGCGGTCGAGCAGGGTTCCCGTCGAGCTACAAGTCGGCGGTCGAGCAGGGGTTCCCGTCGAGCTACAAGTCGGCGGTCGAGCAGGGGTTCCCGTCGAGCAACGAGTCGGCGGTCGAGCATGAGTTCCCGTCGCACAAGATGTCGACGGTCGAGCGTGGGTTCCCGTCGCACAATGAGACGGCGGTCGAGCGTGGGTTCCCGCCACAAGCTGAGCAGGCGGTCGAGCACGAGTCGCTCCCGCACAACGATATCGCGGCTGAGCGCGTAGCGCACCGCGTGCTGCCGGTGTGATCGAGCGTGGCCTCTCACACCTAGAGGAGGGTGGATCATCGTCGAGCGAGAGCGACGCGTCCTCTTCGAGCGCGCGTTCGAAGCGAAAGAAGAAGCCCAAGCGTCGCCGCCTGAAGCCACGTCGAGAACCTCCAGCGATCGAGCACCCGCCGAAGGAGTCGGTGTGCGCTCTCGAGTACGTGGAGGGCGCTCCACGACGATCGCGCGTCATCGAAGTCGCGAGTCCGCCCCGTGATGCCAGCACCATCACGCGCCTCCCAGGACTCTCCTGGAAGAACTTCCTGCGAGACCTGAAGGCAGGCAAGATCGAACAAGTGTGTCTGATCACCGAGGCGGTCCCGGTGGATGCGCTAAACACGGTCAAGGTCGAGGAAGAGCCGTCGAGACCCAAGAACGCCGAGCCCAAGTCGGCGCGCGAGGGGCGCTTCGCGGCGCAGTCCTGGGATGCTCTGCGTGAGTCAGGTAACCCCGTGTACGAGAGACTGCCCGCGAGTATGCGGACATCTTCCCCGACAAGATCCCCGCTGAGCTCCCAGCGGACCGAGGTATGCGCCATGAGATCGACCTCGCGCCTGGGGCGAAGTACTGCGTGACACGGCAGTGGCCGCTTCCACGTGACCAGGTGAAGGCCATCGACGACTTCTTCGAGAGCCGACGCCTGTGCGAAAGCATCTCGCCGCATTCCAGCCCGACCTTTTGCGTCAAGAAGGCGACGGGCGGGTGGCGCATTGTCCACGCGTTCAACAAGCTGAACGATGCCACCATACCCACGCAGACGCCAATCCCGCGCAAGGACATGGTGCTGGACTCTATGGCGGGAAGCGTGATCTACAGTGCCATCGATCTGACCGATGGGTTCTACCAGATACTCATGCGAGAGTGTGATATACCTCTCACTAGAGCTTTCGACGTTTGACGTTAAACTTGAAACTCCACGATAACGTTATCTCTTACTTTACCGGTTGATGCCGTCCGATAACGACAGTAGATGTCTGATTGGCTTAAAATATTTTGGTGGGGCAGTCCTCGCACTCCACCGTCGTTCGCCCAAGGCTCGTGTGCAGGCGAGATGTCCGCGTCCAAGTCCAAGACACGGCCGCAGCATTGGCTGCACTGCGTGCTCGTGAGTCTCGTGGCGCTGGGCTTCCTCACGCTCGTGGTGCAGACCTCGTCGCTGCTCGGAAATTTGGGTGACCAGCTCACGGGCAGCGCGCGCCTGCGTCGAGCCATCACCTTCCGTATCCCATGGCGGCATCTCGACAACAGCAGCGGCGACTTGGCGGCAGCAGTCGCGGAGCACGTAGCAGCCGAGACAGACACGGAGAAGAGCGACGAGGTGTCGGTCAACGACTCGCTGCACTTGAGTCTGCTGCACGAATGCTGCGTGACCGACACGGACACGGTGCTGCTGTACAGTCCGAGCCGCCAGTTGTTCAACGCCATGGCCAGCTACCTGGAGGAGCTCATGCACCACAACGACTCGGACTTGTTGCAGAAGCTGAGGCAGTGTCCCCGATGTGAACGTGTTTCTGCCCAACCACTTGCACGGCAATGGGTATTGTGAAGATGCAGTCGCGTACGCCACGCCTTCCACAAGCTGGTGATCTCGGTGCAGAGCAAGCAGTTCCAGTACCTGATCCTGACGGTTGCGTCGAAGAAGCTCATCGAGATTGATCAGGTCCAGGCCGCTATCTTCTCTTCGGGCAAGACGTACTGCAAGTTGATCTAGGAACGTGGCTAGATGAATATCTAGGCCATGCTGCGTGCGGAGTCGACACGCTGCTCTACGAGGGTGGCCAGAGCTATCGCTAACAGATCGCCGATGTCAAAGGAATACAAAATGTGCTGTGCCATACACGCAGATCAAACATCTTCATGCAAAATGTACTCAATATAACGCCATCCTCTCCCCTCTTAACGCGAACGTATCTGTCTTTCTCAACAAATGCTATCTCTCACTACCGGTGTCGCTGTCGTTTACGTCGCTCGGAATGTTGTCATCCTCCTCCGCATAATTTTCGCCGATGAACATCACGTCGCGAATCGTGTCAGCGCCCAACGAACATCGTTTTGTAGTAACGACGTTCCCACCCTTTGAGAACGCGCGCTCCGAAGGAACGGAAGTAGCGATACAACCCAACCACTTTCTCGCGAGCGCAGCAATAATGGAGCATCCTTTCTGGTTGTCTCTCCACCACTCCAACGCATTGGTAGTCACTGGAGTTTTATGCGCATTACTCATGTAAACGAGAAGTTGAGACTTGCATCGTTCACGTATCTTCTCTTCATGTTCCGGAATCGGCTCTTCATCGCAATCGTCAACACCACCGCTGAACACATCTGTCAGCCATGCCAGATTCTCCTTGTGTGGGGTCGTCAGCTGAGCTAGGTTGTTTCGCGAAGAAACATTCTCATCGCTGCACTCGTTGGCTTCGTTCATTTCTTTCGCCAATTCGACTGCCGCATCGATCAGATTCTCGCGCGCACGCTCTGCGTCCGCGGGGGTCAGGTGCTTTAGCTCGGACGACCGCGGGTCCAACATCGAAATCCACATGAGGTCAGCTGTAATTTTGTCTTTATTCGGGATTGGCTTGGCCGGTTTCTTGCTTTGGATGATCTCTTCGTCACCTTGATGGGGTTAATGAAGCGATCTTCAAACAGTTTCAGGTATGCTTTCCGGACGGAGTGCATCAGCGCTTCCACCCGCGGAACGTAAGGCTCACTCCCGACCGACCGAACAACAGAAGCAAAAATCTCTTCGTTTGTCAGCTTTCGCCGCACTTGCCAAAGAACAGGAACAGCCATTACGAGCGTGGGATATTTCTCGCCTCCGAGTCCAGTAGTAGCTTTAGCAAACGGCTCCAGCAATACCACGAGACAACGGATCGTAAACCATTGCTCAGCAGTTGGTTGAGCAGCCGTAGAATCTGCGAACTCGCCGCTAGTACCCACATACTCAAAGAAATCTTCCAAAGTTGTACGCAGCTCTAGCATACGTACAAGCATCGCATGGGTGCTATTCCAGCGTGTAGCGCAGTCTGTGGTCGGTTGGAGAGGTGTCTTCTGCAACGAAACAAGCTGATCCATCGCTTTGGTTGACCGGCTGAAAAATACAGCGAGTTTGCGAAACTGATCCACGACCAATCGCAACTTATCAAGATCACCCCGAGCGCTCTCACATTCACTGGCAATAAATGCGTCAATCTCCTCACAGGCCTCCGCTTCGACGGCATCGTCAACATCCTGACTGGTTTTAGCTGCTTTCAGGAGTTCTTTTGCTGACATCTCCGGCTTCTTCTTCACAATTCCAGACCCAACGATGAGATGAAGGCAGTGCGCTAAGCAAGACATTGAGTTGAGCCCTAGCAAATCGCAAGCCTTGCTACCGTTTGTAGCACCATCACGGAGAAGCTTGACGCACTTCTCTTTTTTGAGCCCCCACGACGTCATGAACTCCTGCAGCGCGTTCTTGATGGCGCCGGCATCGTGCTTCCCTGGTAGCAGCTTCACCTCCAACACCCAGCTGCGCATGTTAAACTCCTTGTCCACGTAGTGAAGCGTAAAACAGATAAACGCAAGTTTGTTTCTTGCCGTCCAGATATCCGACGACGCCGAGTAGTAGTCACACTCTAGGCGAATCTCTTCCTTCAGAACAGACCGAAGATCAACCGCTATCGTTGCGACTCGCTCTCGCACTTTCCAGTGTTTGGGGATTTTCACACGCCCTCGAACAGAGTTCAAATGCCTTGAATACTTTCGGAAGTACTTGTCTTCCACAATGGTGAACGGCCGATTGGATTTACAAGTCCAAATCGCCGCCAAGTCGTCTGTCCGGGTTTGTTCAGCTTCAGTGCAAGGGTCGTTAACCTCAGAAGGGGAGGGATCGGCTTCGCGGTGAATCAGTGGCTGAACTCGGTTTTTCTCTCGACACTCGAGTTGGGCCTGCCTGAGAACCTCTGGGTGACAACGTTGCATGTGCTTCGTGACATGGGTTGTGACCGACTGCTTGAACGTTATCTCAACATTGCATTTCGCGCAATACGCGCACCGTGCGTGCTGCGACCGCCGATCGCGTTTGTCCATATCCAAGTATTTGGTTTTGCAAACAAGGTAGATGAACTTCCAGTGCTCCGGTTTGCGCTTCTTGTACATGGGGTAGAGTACTTTCCGGAGCTCGGCAAGCACTTCAGGAGACAGAGAGTCGCTGAGGGATATCACAGTTTCTCCTCCAGCTCCGGAACTCGTTCGAGGTGGCGTCTTCTTGTTACGACGGCTTGATGTGTTGCGAGCCTTTTTAGGTGTTCGCTTGCGTTGTGCACTGGCTGGTGTGGCTGCTCGTTTCCTGGGAGAACGACGGGTTGGCGATGGTTGGGGTACATGATCGTAGTTTTGTAGCTCTCCGCCAACTTGTAGGGGTGGTTCATTTTCAGCTTCCAGAACCGCACGGTGATCCAAAGCCGAAAGCGTAGCGCCGCCTTCCGGCAGCTCACCAACACCATTGCCACGGCTGCCGATAGGTTGAACTTCATGAACGTGCTGATACCGGTCGCCGTAGGGTGCATTGTCTTCAAAATGTAGCTGTGCACGCGTCGGAGGGCTAGCATATGCCTCCCCATGGGTAACTTGCCGTACTGGGTTCAATCGTTGTCGCGTGAGGACAGTCTCGGAATTGGGAAAGTGAAGAGATTCCCGACGAAGCCCCCGCCGCTCGTCATGCTCACGAAGGCCCCCGACGTATCGCGCTTGGACATCGGGAAGCATCGAAGCGCTGCTCGACGCTCTGAATGGCAAGGGAGGCCCCATATGTAGTGTTCGTGTCTAATAGCGAAGTGTGTGTGTGTGTATGCCAGGTCCGCGACGCTTCATGGATAACGGTATCTTTCCGTAGATTTTAACTCACAAACGTTAAAAACTTGCCGTTACTTGCCGTTATCGTACCTAACGTTGAAAGCACTACCTCTCACAGCGGTAAGCATTCCGAGCGGCATGCTCTGGGAGTGGCTGGTGATGCCCCAAGGTCTGAAGAATGCGCCGGCCACGTTTAACCGCATGGTCTCCCATGTGCTGCGCCCACTCCGTGACTTCGCACTGAGCTACTTCGATGATATCTTCGTGCACAGCCGCGCCGAAGGTGACCTCAGCGCTGTCGAAGTCCACCTGAAGCACCTGCGGCAAGTCTTCCAGGTGATGAGGAGAACAAGCTCTACGCCAACTTGAAGAAGTGCGTGTTTTGTGCACCGGAGATCCCGGTGTTGGGCTGCTACGTGAGCAAGGACGGAGTCCGAGCCGACCCTGAGAAGGTCGAGTCGATCTGCTCGTGGCCGTCCCCACGAGCCCCACTGAGCTTCGTCAATGGCTGGGCATGGCGAACTACTTGCACAAGTACACCAAGGACTATGCGAAGTTGATACAGCCGCTGTCGTCGCTGCTGAAGAAGGACACCACGTGGTTGTGGCGAGAAGAGCACCAAGCCGCATTCGACTCGGTGAAGAGGAGCTTGTCATCCGCACCTGTCTTGATGCTCGCGGATGAATCGAAGCCATTCCACGTCGTCTGCGACGCGAGCGACTTTGCCATCGGGTGTGCCCTGATGCAGAGGGTCGTGAGCGGGTGATCAGCTACCAGTCCCGCCAGCTCAAGCCGGCGGAGAGGAACTAGACAAGGAGCTCCTCGCCATGCGCTACGCATTGATCAAGTTCCGGGTCTATCTGCTTGGAGAGCAGACGTTTGCGGTCTACACCGACCATGCATCGCTGCGGACAGCGATGACATCCCCGCACTTGTCCCAGCGCATGGCCCGCTGGCTGTCGTTCTTTTCCGAGTACAACTTTGTGGTGCACTACAAGCCTGGCAAGAACAATATCCTCGCCGACGCACTGTCTCGGCGTCCGGACTACGACCCACGTGAAGGCCTTGAGCGCCAGGCACCTGACGAAGATGATGAAGACTCGTGCGCGACGATTGTGACGTCGGGGTTGAACCTGACGAGCGTCGTCCCCAAGATGCCGCTCCGGGACGAGATCGCCGCTGCGTATGATCGTGACGCACAGTACTCCAGCATCCTCGCCCACCTCCGCTCTCCAAGTGAGGCGACGTTGAAGGCTCTGTCGCGCTCAACCCGCAGCCAAATCCAGCGATATCGGCGTGATGGTTCCCTGCTGACGTACACCATCGATCGGTTCGATGCCCCGAGAGTGGTGGTGCCGAATGACGAAGACCTTCGCGCTCGGATCATCCATGAGTACCACGACGCTCCGGTCGGGGGCCACTTGGGGCGCGGAAAGACCTTCGCGGCGGTGGCACGGGACTTCTTCTGGGCCCACTTGTACAAGTGGGTACGCAAGTGGGTGCGCACTTGCGAGATCTGCCAGCGAGTAAAGCCCTCGCCGTCGTCGCAGGCCCCCTGCGCCCCCTTCTAGTCCCCACGGAAGCATGGCGCTCCGTCACGATGGACTTCGTCTTCGGTCTCCCACCCGACTCGAACGGGCGTACGGGAGTCCTGGTCTTCGTCAACAGGTTCTGCAAAATGGTGCATCTCGTTCCCGTGGCTGCCACGGTCACTGCGGAAGAGTCCGCAGCCCACTTCGTCGACGCCGTCTTCCGCCTTCATGGGCTGCCCGACTCCATCGTCCCGGATCGGGATCTGAAGTTCACGCCCGCGCTTTGGACGGAGCTGTTCAAGCTGCTTGGGACAAAGCTGGCGATGCCCACCACGGCTTACCAGGAGACGGATGGACAAACCGAACGCGTCAACCGCGTCGTCGGAGATTTGCTCCGCAGCTACGCTACGTCGTTCCCGCGTTGGAGCGCTTTCCTGTCCCTAACCGATTTTGCTCTGATCAACGCCGAGCACTCGTCGACGGGCATGACCCCATTCTTCGTGAACTCCGCGCGCCACCCGCGCGTACCCGCCATGCTTGCCGTAGGCCAACCCACGGAGGCTCGTGTCTCTACGCTTGGTGGAGGAGGAGCTGCCGCTGAAGGCTCACCGCCGAGCGAGACACCGGCGGAGCCGTCGCCGGTCGTGTCACCGGCGCCGCCACGCTCACCAGTGCCCGAATCAAGCGCCAATGCAGTGACCCGATCTCAAGTGAAGAAAGTCCTGGCTGCACCGCGCAGTGCGGCGACGTCGCTCGCAGATTGGACGGAGCGCACTCTGATCGACCCCGCTGGCGCTCCAGCGACAAAGCAGCAAACGGCTATTCCCGCAAACCACGCACCGAAGTCCTCGGCAGGTCCTGCAGACCGCTCTGCAGTCTCCGACTTCGTGCAACAGCGTCAGTTAATCACACGTTTCGTGCGGGACGCACTGCAAGTTGCAGTGGACAAGCAGAAGAAAAATGCAGACAAGCGTGGGCGCAAAAACAAAAATTCATTTCGCATGGGTGACCGTGTGTTACTATCTACCGAAGGCATCCGCTCCTCCGCCGTAACCAACCTCGGCACCAACAAGCTTGTACCGCGCTTCATTGGTCCCTTCGAGATCTTGAAGTCCCTCGGCGACGCGTACACGCTGGACATCCCGACCTCGCTGCGCCTTCACCCGACGTTTTACGTCGGGCGCCTCAAGCGTTACCACCCTGCTGAGATCCCGAGCTCTGACCACCAGGAGCCTCTGGTGGAGCATGCATCAATCGCCCCGCCCGACGTGCCTCGCGCGCCATCGATCCATCCGAGCCAGGCGCCCGCTCCCGCGGACGCGACCCAGTCTGCACCACTCCATAGACGCTCCTCTCCAAGCCTCGCAGGCGCGTCAACAACTCCTGGTTCGACTGTCGAAGCTGCGTCGCCACGTGCTCCGCACGCCATGCGCGCGCGTCCGCTCGCTCAGCTTCCGCCTGAGCGTCCCAAGAACGATTCACAGCAGCTACGATGTCCTCCGCGCCCGCTCCATCACGCGCCGTACCGCCGTGCAGGGCCACCACCGATTGTTGACGCGGCGGGCGAGATTCGCTGGATTGTCGAGCGGCTTGTGGCACATGAAGATCCCCTGCTGCACGAGGCCGCGCTCGTGGTCGTGGTCCGGCCAGCCACGCAGTGCCGACTGCGGGTAAGCACCGAGTCCGCTGGCTTGGGTTTCCTGCTGAAGACGATACGTGGAGCCCCGCGCCAGCCTCCTTCGCGATGTTCGAGACGTTGTCCGCGAGTACGAGAAGACGCTCGTGGCGGCGAGCGCGAGCGCGAACGGCCACGCCAGCGGGCTGGCGAACGAGATCGAGAACGAGAGCGACCACGCCAGCGTGCTGGCGAACGCGAGCGAGAGCGTCCGCACCGCGTTCGGCGTTCCCGCGCGCTGCCTCGAATAGCCGCCTGCGCCAAGTCGGAGAGTGCGCGCTTGTACTTGGCGATGTCTGCGACTGCCCCCAAGCCAAGCGGCCGCCCAGCGAGCTACGCCTCCCACTCGGCGTTCGTCGGCCGAGCGATCCCACACGCACTACACCCTTCACGACGCACGACATGCGATCATCGTTCCACGCATCCTCGCAGATGCGGCGCCGAAGTTCCCCAGCGAATGATCCCCAAGCATCTCCTCGCGATGCGCGAGCCAAGTCGCGAGGCCGCGCCCCTCGCGGGTCGTCTTGTTCCAGCGCCGGATAAACGCGCACCACGACTGCCGCAGCGCTACGGGTACCCCTCGATGCCCTTCTGGCGCGTCGCGCGGAAGCGACGGAAGTTGTCCTTCATGACGTCCAGCGTGTCCAGTTGCAGCGCGCCCGACAAGTCGTACAAGTCCCACGGCGCCAGGTCGTCGTCCAGCTGCTCCGCGCGGAACGTGCGAGGTCCCAGAGGCACGTCAGCCTCCGCGTGCTGCATCGGCGGGTGCGCCGATGAAGAGGCTTCGTCTGTGCCAACTTGCTGCGCCTGCATCGTCGTGTGTCGCTCGGGAGTGCGAGCGCTGCTCCTCCGCTGCTTGGGTCTTCTCCGGTGTTCTTCGGGTGTTTTGCGGAAAGGTGTTTTTTGCGCTTGTCGCGAGTCGAATGGGTCGAGCGCGGTCACCGCCGTGGGTAGCGAGGCTCGAACGGTCAAGGAGGATTAGACAGACAAGTAGAAGCAACGAAGCACGGTTCAATATGCAAAGCGTTCTGACTTGTTAGACCCAAAGCAAATTCGCGACTGACCAACCTACCCTGGCACGGAACGCTCGTCCCGCGCACTTCTTGCCCTTGCTCTTCTCGCTCTTCTCGCCGAGCTCGCCGGCACGTCCGCCGACTTCAACCGCTACCCTCCACCTTGGCTTCACTTCACCCCTCGTCCTTGGCTCGCTTCACCCGCTCACCTCGAGCCACGCCGGCGCCATGACCTCCGTCCTGCTCCTCACGTGGGCGCGCGTTCGCCGCGTGCGCCACAGCTTCCATGGCGACTGGGCAGGCCGCGAGGCCACCACTTCGCCCGCCCGTGCCAAATGAGTTCTGACACGGCGGCGCCCAGTCGCGATGACTGCTCGCCCAGCTCCCGTTCCCCAGTTGTTCTCCGTCAAGAACGCCGCACACGGGGCGGGGCGCCGAGACCAACAGCCCCAAGCGTATCCGGTACAGTCCTCCACCGTCCCACCGTGCCCACTCGTGACATCCTCCCCGACCGAAACCTCGACGTCCTCGTCGAGCTGTCCAACTCCGATGGCTTCGGCCACCACAACCCACTCGTCGCTCAGCGCACTGCACCATTCCAACCCAGCCAAACACCGTGGTAGGAACGCTTTCTTCACCGTTGTCTTCTTTCCGCATACGTTCGGCGTCCCTCCTTCAATTCAAATTCAAACATGCGCACCATTCCTTCACCATTCCGTTCATGAGTCCCGCCATCGGCTCGCCGTCCGCTCACCACCGTTACGCGTTACTCAGATGCTCCCGCCATCGACTCTGGTTCGCTTCTGCAGGTCTCCATCCACCGGTTCCTGTCCTTCAGCCGTAGACACCTCACCCTCTCTCGCCCCCTTGTTCTAAGTCACAGTAGCAACCTTGTCACAGTCGTAATCGCTCGCCGACCGCACAAACTGCATATGCCGTCCAAACGAACGCTCCCCACCTGCCACCATTCGCACCAACCGACCGTACTGACCGCTCCCCGACCAGAGCTGAAGCACACTCCGTGCTGCTCTCACCGTACCCCGCACAGACCAACCGCCTCCAGTCGACAACGCAGCCTTACAACCAGGATGCACCGGTCCGTAGTCCGCAAACACACCGTACTACCAAGCTCGCGCCAACTTGTCCCTCTCGGGAGGCACCTCCCACCAGCTCTCGACGACTGGAATCACATCGACTAGAACACAGTCGTCCTTAGCCGAGCGATTCTCCAACTCGTAACCGTAGACCAGCGTTGTCCATTTCTCGCTGTCTTCTCCTCTCAGCTGACCTTCTTCACACGGTATCACGGTTACCACCGTGTCGTCTCCTTCGCCGATCGTCCTAATGTCTCCAATCCCTTCAGCATCTTGACCAAGAAAGCTCTTCACAGCATCACTAAACCGCCCTTCTTCTCTCGCAGGTGTCACCGTTCTCACATGCGCTTCAATGACTGCTTCCACTTCGTTGTTTTGGCAGCTTATATCTCTCGACTTAACCGACCGTACCGCAGGCAGAACGACAGCCTCCACATCAGCCGACATGACCTTGACCTTGACCAAACACTCAGCGACCGTTCCGTTCTGGACTTCCGGCAGCGGTACATCCGAACCAAACACAGCCTCTTCCGCATAATCCGACTTGGCCGCATATTCATCACCATCTGAACCGTCTTCCGCCGCACGACCACCGTCTTGACCTTGTACTTCACCGTTTCTGCTTGCTTCCACCAGCGCCTCCGCTACGCCTTGTGTTTCCCACTTGATTTCCGTTTCGACATGACCGGTAGACTCGCCGTGCTCGCCGTTCCAACAGCCCGTGCCACCCGCATCACAACCGTGACCAACTTTTTCTCTTCCGCACCGATCCACCTCATCGTAGTCACCATCCGCATCAGCACCGTACTCGGCAAGTTCTTGGCCGTACCAGTAGGACTCACCAAAACCAGCACCAAAGTCTTGACCGTCTTCGAGATCGGCCTCATCATCTTCTTCGATGGTCCAGCGGTGTACAGATCGCCCATGATCGTGTAGCTCTCCCTGCGACCGTTCCTTCTCAGACTGCATTACCTTCATCAGCCCCACTAAACCGTTTGCGGGTGCTGTGGGACCGCTCGCTTCCGAGTCACCGTGAACATCGTCAACGACCGTACTCTCACCGTATCCGCAGCATAACGGGGTGTGACCTTGAATTCGCCACTCGTCATCCCAGTTGCCAGACGCCGGCCGATGTAGCCCCTTCGCCACAACCCACTCACATGCAACTTCGATCGAGTGTACTGGGAGGCAATGCAAGCACCTCCGTACTCGTTCGCTTTGCAGACCGTTCTTGAAGACCGTGTACCGCATCGTCTCGTTGAGCCACCGTGCTTCATCACAGTACCGTGCCACACGCAGTCCCCACTCATCGACTGACTCATCACGCTCCTGCACGGGACCAAACAACCGCTGCAGCAACTGCTCCTCCGTGAGATGGATGAAGCGGTTGTAGAACCGCCGCTTCAGCATCTCGAAGTCACCCAACCGCGAGTTCAGCCACCACCGTTCGGCCATATCACCGTCCATTCGCGCCGCAAACATCCGCAACCGTGTCGGATCATCAAACCCTTCCGTAGCCGTCTCAAAGCACCACCAGAAATCTCTCGCGCTCTCCGTACTCGTCGTCGCTGCGTCGAAGAACGGAATCAGCTTCAGCATCGTGCGCTCCACGTGCAGCCTGTCGTCCTCGTAGCAGCCGTCTTCATCAACAACATCTCCCTCCTCGCCATCCATTCCAGTCTCAAACCACTGTCCTTCACCGCGCCCACGTCACACTCAGCAGGCTCCGCCCAGGCACGGCTCTCATACTCCTCGTCGTAGTAGCGTCCGCTCATGCTCTTCAGAACGCTTGACACCTCACTCCAATCTTCTTCCTCACGCCGCCGTATCCGTGACGACCGTTCTCCTTCCGACACCGACCGTTTTCTTCAACCGTCTCCAACTCGCGGATCTTCACTCGTACACCGTCCTTGTCAATCACTCGAAGCGCTTCTCACCGTTATCTCCTTGTCCGATCCTCCAAACCAACCGACCGTTCCGCAGCCCTTCTTCACTCGGGGGGAACACAAACTCCGACTTCAAACGCGCTCAGGCCTTCAACGCGACCAATGCGTGGCCTTCGACTCTTTTCTCCAGGATCTTCACCAACTTGACTCCGACAAACCGACCGCTCCAAAGCTTCTGCACCAGACTTCCACGAGCTCTCCGCACCGTTCTTCTCTTCGACGCACACCAACACTCACTCCTCAGCACAGAACCTCTCCGGCGACGACAATACCCCTGCTTCTCCACCACGTGTCGCGAGTCGAATGGGTCGAGCGCGGTCACCGCCGTGGGTAGCGAGGCTCGAACGGTCAAGGAGGATTAGACAGACATGTAGAAGCAACTAAGCACGGTTCAATATGCAAAGCGTTCTGACTTGTTAGACCCAAAGCAAATTCGCGACTGACCAACCTACCCTGGCACGGAACGCTCGTCCCGCGCACTTCTTGCCCTTGCTCTTCTCGCTCTTCTCGCCGAGCTCGCCGGCACGTCCGCCGACTTCAACCGCTACCCCTCCACCTTGGCTTCACTTCACCCCTCGTCCTTGGCTCGCTTCACCCGCTCACCTCGAGCCACGCCGGCGCCATGACTTCCGTCCTGCTCCTCACGTGGGCGCGCGTTCGCCGCGTGCGCCACAGCTTCCATGGCGACTGGGCAGGCCGCGAGGCCACCACTTCGCCCGCCCGTGCCAAATGAGTTCTGACACGGCGGCGCCCAGTCGCGATGACTGCTCGCCCAGCTCCCGTTCCCCAGTTGTTCTCCGTCAAGAACGTCGCACACGGGACGGGGCGCCGAGACCAACAGCCCCAAGCGTATCCGGTACAGTCCTCCACCGTCCCACCGTGCCCACTCATGACATCCTCCCCGACCGAAACCTCGACGTCCTCGTCGAGCTGTCCAACTCCGATGGCTTCGGCCACCACAACCCACTCGTCGCTCAGCGCACTGCACCATTCCAACCCAGCCAAACACCGTGGTAGGAACGCTTTCTTCACCGTTGTCTTCTTTCCGCATACGTTCGGCGTCCCTCCTTCAATTCAAATTCAAACATGCGCACCATTCCTTCACCATTCCGTTCATGAGTCCCGCCATCGGCTCGCCGTCCGCTCACCACCGTTACGCGTTACTCAGATGCTCCCGCCATCGACTCTGGTTCGCTTCTGCAGGTCTCCATCCACCGGTTCCTGTCCTTCAGCCGTAGACACCTCACCCTCTCTCGCCCCCTTGTTCTAAGTCACAGTAGCAACCTTGTCACAGTCGCAATCGCTCGCCGACCGCACAAACTGCATACGCCGTCCAAACGAACGCTCCCCACCTGCCACCATTCGCACCAACCGACCGTACTGACCGCTCCCCGACCAGAACTGAAGCACACCCGTGCTGCTCTCACCGTACCCCGCACAGACCAACCGTCTCCAGTCGACAACGCAGCCTTACAACCAGGATGCACCGGTCCGTAGTCCGCAAACACACCGTACTACCAAGCTCGCGCCAACTTGTCCCTCTCGGGAGGCACCTCCCACCAGCTCTCGACGACTGGAATCACATCGACTAGAACACAGTCGTCCTTAGCCGAGCGATTCTCCAACTCGTAACCGTAGACCAGCGTTGTCCATTTCTCGCTGTCTTCTCCTCTCAGCTGACCTTCTTCACACGGTATCACGGTTACCACCGTGTCGTCTCCTTCGCCGATCGTCCTAATGTCTCCAATCCCTTCAGCATCTTGGCCAAGAAAGCTCTTCACAGCATCACCAAACCGTCCTTCTTCTCTCGCAGGTGTCACCGTTTTCACATGCGCTTCAATGACTGCTTCCACTTCGTTGTTTTGGCAGCTTACATCTCTCGACTTAACCGACCGTACCGCAGGCAGAACGACAGCCTCCACATCAGCCGACATGACCTTGACCTTGACCAAACACTCAGCGACCGTTCCGTTCTGGACTTCCGGCAGCGGTACATCCGAACCAAACACAGCCTCTTCCGCATAATCCGACTTGACCGCATATTCATCACCATCTGAACCGTCTTCCGCCGCACGACCACCGTCTTGACCTTGTACTTCACCGTTTCTGCTTGCTTCCACCAGCGCCTCCGCTACGCCTTGTGTTTCCCACTTGATTTCCGTTTCGACATGACCGGTAGACTCGCCGTGCTCGCCGTTCCAACAGCCCGTGCCACCCGCAGCCCAACCGTGACCAACTTGTTCTCGTCCGCACCGATCCACCTCATCGTAGTCACCATCCGCATCAGCACCGTACTCGGCAAGTTCTTGGCCGTACCAGTAGGACTCACCAAAACCAGCACCAAAGTCTTGACCGTCTTCGAGATCGGCCTCATCATCTTCTTCGATGGTCCAGCGGTGTACAGATCGCCCATGATCGTGTAGCTCTCCCTGCGACCGTTCCTTCTCAGACTGCATTACCTTCATCAGCCCCACTAAACCGTTTGCGGGTGCTGTGGGACCGCTCGCTTCCGAGTCACCGTGAACATCGTCAACGACCGTACTCTCACCGTATCCGCAGCATAACGGGGTGTGACCTTGAATTCGCCACTCGTCATCCCAGTTGCCAGACGCCGGCCGATGTAGCCCCTTCGCCACAACCCACTCACATGCAACTTCGATCGAGTGTACTGGGAGGCAATGCAAGCACCTCCGTACTCGTTCGCTTTGCAGACCGTTCTTGAAGACCGTGTACCGCATCGTCTCGTTGAGCCACCGTGCTTCATCACAGTACCGTGCCACACGCAGTCCCCACTCATCGACTGACTCATCACGCTCCTGCACGGGACCAAACAACCGCTGCAGCAACTGCTCCTCCGTGAGATGGATGAAGCGGTTGTAGAACCGCCGCTTCAGCATCTCGAAGTCACCCAACCGCGAGTTCAGCCACCACCGTTCGGCCATATCACCGTCCATTCGCGCCGCAAACATCCGCAACCGTGTCGGATCATCAAACCCTTCCGTAGCCGTCTCAAAGCACCACCAGAAATCTCTCGCGCTCTCCGTACTCGTCGTCGCTGCGTCGAAGAACGGAATCAGCTTCAGCATCGTGCGCTCCACGTGCAGCCTGTCGTCCTCGTAGCAGCCGTCTTCATCAACAACATCTCCCTCCTCGCCATCCATTCCAGTCTCAAACCACTGTCCTTCACCGCGCCCACGTCACACTCAGCAGGCTCCGCCCAGGCACGGCTCTCATACTCCTCGTCGTAGTAGCGTCCGCTCATGCTCTTCAGAACGCTTGACACCTCACTCCAATCTTCTTCCTCACGCCGCCGTATCCGTGACGACCGTTCTCCTTCCGACACCGACCGTTTTCTTCAACCGTCTCCAACTCGCGGATCTTCACTCGTACACCGTCCTTGTCAATCACTCGAAGCGCTTCTCACCGTTATCTCCTTGTCCGATCCTCCAAACCAACCGACCGTTCCGCAGCCCTTCTTCACTCGGGGGGAACACAAACTCCGACTTCAAACGCGCTCAGGCCTTCAACGCGACCAATGCGTGGCCTTCGACTCTTTTCTCCAGGATCTTCACCAACTTGACTCCGACAAACCGACCGCTCCAAAGCTTCTGCACCAGACTTCCACGAGCTCTCCGCACCGTTCTTCTCTTCGACGCACACCAACACTCACTCCTCAGCACAGAACCTCTCCGGCGACGACAATACCCTGCTTCTCCACCACGTGTCGCGAGTCGAATGGGTCGGGGCACGGTCGCCGCCGTGGGTAGCGAGGCTCGAACGGTCAGAGGAGGATTAGACAGACAAGTAGAAGCAACTAAGCACGGTTCAATATGCAAAGCGTTCTGACTTGTTAGACCCAAAGCAAATTCGCGACTGACCAACCTACCCTGGCACGGAACGCTCGTCCCGCGCACTTCTTGCCCTTGCTCTTCTCGCTCTTCTCGCCGAGCTCGCCGGCACGTCCGCCGACTTCAACCGCTACCCCTCCACCTTGGCTTCACTTCACCCCCTCGTCCTTGGCTCGCTTCACCCGCTCACCTCGAGCCACGCCGGCGCCATGACTTCCGTCCTGCTCCTCACGTGGGCGCGCGTTCGCCGCGTGCGCCACAGCTTCCATGGCGACTGGGCAGGCCGCGAGGCCACCACTTCGCCCGCCCGTGCCAAATGAGTTCTGACACGGCGGCGCCCAGTCGCGATGACTGCTCGCCCAGCTCCCGTTCCCCAGTTGTTCTCCGTCAAGAACGTCGCACACGGGACGGGGCGCCGAGACCAACAGCCCCAAGCGTATCCGGTACAGTCCTCCACCGTCCCACCGTGCCCACTCGTGACATCCTCCCCGACCGAAACCTCGACGTCCTCGTCGAGCTGTCCAACTCCGATGGCTTCGGCCACCACAACCCACTCGTCGCTCAGCGCACTGCACCATTCCAACCCAGCCAAACACCGTGATAGGAACGCTTTCTTCACCGTTGTCTTCTTTCCGCATACGTTCGGCGTCCCTCCTTCAATTCAAATTCAAACATGCGCACCATTCCTTCACCATTCCGTTCATGAGTCCCGCCATCGGCTCGCCGTCCGCTCACCACCGTTACGCGTTACTCAGATGCTCCCGCCATCGACTCTGGTTCGCTTCTGCAGGTCTCCATCCACCGGTTCCTGTCCTTCAGCCGTAGACACCTCACCCTCTCTCGCCCCCTTGTTCTAAGTCACAGTAGCAACCTTGTCACAGTCGCAATCGCTCGCCGACCGCACAAACTGCATACGCCGTCCAAACGAACGCTCCCCACCTGCCACCATTCGCACCAACCGACCGTACTGACCGCTCCCCGACCAGAACTGAAGCACACTCCGTGCTGCTCTCACCGTACCCCGCACAGACCAACCGTCTCCAGTCGACAACGCAGCCTTACAACCAGGATGCACCGGTCCGTAGTCCGCAAACACACCGTACTACCAAGCTCGCGCCAACTTGTCCCTCTCGGGAGGCACCTCCCACCAGCTCTCGACGACTGGAATCACATCGACTAGAACACAGTCGTCCTTAGCCGAGCGATTCTCCAACTCGTAACCGTAGACCAGCGTTGTCCATTTCTCGCTGTCTTCTCCTCTCAGCTGACCTTCTTCACACGGTATCACGGTTACCACCGTGTCGTCTCCTTCGCCGATCGTCCTAATGTCTCCAATCCCTTCAGTATCTTGACCAAGAAAGCTCTTCACAGCATCACTAAACCGTCCTTCTTCTCTCGCAGGTGTCACCGTTTTCACATGCGCTTCAATGACTGCTTCCACTTCGTTGTTTTGGCAGCTTACATCTCTCGACTTAACCGACCGTACCGCAGGCAGAACGACAGCCTCCACATCAGCCGACATGACCTTGACCTTGACCAAACACTCAGCGACCGTTCCGTTCTGGACTTCCGGCAGCGGTACATCCGAACCAAACACAGCCTCTTCCGCATAATCCGGCTTGACCGCATATTCATCACCATCTGAACCGTCTTCCGCCGCACGACCACCGTCTTGACCTTGTACTTCACCGTTTCTGCTTGCTTCCACCAGCGCCTCCGCTACGCCTTGTGTTTCCCACTTGATTTCCGTTTCGACATGACCGGTAGACTCGCCGTGCTCGCCGTTCCAACAGCCCGTGCCACCCGCAGCCCAACCGTGACCAACTTGTTCTCGTCCGCACCGATCCACCTCATCGTAGTCACCATCCGCATCAGCACCGTACTCGGCAAGTTCTTGGCCGTACCAGTAGGACTCACCAAAACCAGCACCAAAGTCTTGACCGTCTTCGAGATCGGCCTCATCATCTTCTTCGATGGTCCAGCGGTGTACAGATCGCCCATGATCGTGTAGCTCTCCCTGCGACCGTTCCTTCTCAGACTGCATTACCTTCATCAGCCCCACTAAACCGTTTGCGGGTGCTGTGGGACCGCTCGCTTCCGAGTCACCGTGAACATCGTCAACGACCGTACTCTCACCGTATCCGCAGCATAACGGGGTGTGACCTTGAATTCGCCACTCGTCATCCCAGTTGCCAGACGCCGGCCGATGTAGCCCCTTCGCCACAACCCACTCACATGCAACTTCGATCGAGTGTACTGGGAGGCAATGCAAGCACCTCCGTACTCGTTCGCTTTGCAGACCGTTCTTGAAGACCGTGTACCGCATCGTCTCGTTGAGCCACCGTGCTTCATCACAGTACCGTGCCACACGCAGTCCCCACTCATCGACTGACTCATCACGCTCCTGCACGGGACCAAACAACCGCTGCAGCAACTGCTCCTCCGTGAGATGGATGAAGCGGTTGTAGAACCGCCGCTTCAGCATCTCGAAGTCACCCAACCGCGAGTTCAGCCACCACCGTTCGGCCATATCACCGTCCATTCGCGCCGCAAACATCCGCAACCGTGTCGGATCATCAAACCCTTCCGTAGCCGTCTCAAAGCACCACCAGAAATCTCTCGCGCTCTCCGTACTCGCCGTCGCTGCGTCAAAGAACGGAATCAGCTTCAGCATCGTGCGCTCCACGTGCAGCCTGTCGTCCTCGTAGCAGCCGTCTTCATCAACAACATCTCCCTCCTCGCCATCCATTCCAGTCTCAAACCACTGTCCTTCACCGCGCCCACGTCACACTCAGCAGGCTCCGCCCAGGCACGGCTCTCATACTCCTCGTCGTAGTAGCGTCCGCTCATGCTCTTCAGAACGCTTGACACCTCACTCCAATCTTCTTCCTCACGCCGCCGTATCCGTGACGACCGTTCTCCTTCCGACACCGACCGTTTTCTTCAACCGTCTCCAACTCGCGGATCTTCACTCGTACACCGTCCTTGTCAATCACTCGAAGCGCTTCTCACCGTTATCTCCTTGTCCGATCCTCCAAACCAACCGACCGTTCCGCAGCCCTTCTTCACTCGGGGGGAACACAAACTCCGACTTCAAACGCGCTCAGGCCTTCAACGCGACCAATGCGTGGCCTTCGACTCTTTTCTCCAGGATCTTCACCAACTTGACTCCGACAAACCGACCGTTCCAAAGCTTCTGCACCAGACTTCCACGAGCTCTCCGCACCGTTCTTCTCTTCGACGCACACCAACACTCACTCCTCAGCACAGAACCTCTCCGGCGACGACAATACCCTGCTTCTCCACCACGTGTCGCGAGTCGAATGGGTCGAGCGCGGTCACCGCCGTGGGTAGCGAGGCTCGAACGGTCAAGGAGGATTAGACAGACAAGTAGAAGCAACTAAGCACGGTTCAATATGCAAAGCGTTCTGACTTGTTAGACCCAAAGCAAATTCGCGACTGACCAACCTACCCTGGCACGGAACGCTCGTCCCGCGCACTTCTTGCCCTTGCTCTTCTCGCTCTTCTCGCCGAGCTCGCCGGCACGTTCGCCGACTTCAACCGCTACCCTCCACCTTGGCTTCACTTCACCCCTCGTCCTTGGCTCGCTTCACCCGCTCACCTCGAGCCACGCCGGCGCCATGACTTCCGTCCTGCTCCTCACGTGGGCGCGCGTTCGCCGCGTGCGCCACAGCTTCCATGGCGACTGGGCAGGCCGCGAGGCCACCACTTCGCCCGCCCGTGCCAAATGAGTTCTGACACGGCGGCGCCCAGTCGCGATGACTGCTCGCCCAGCTCCCGTTCCCCAGTTGTTCTCCGTCAAGAACGTCGCACACGGGACGGGGCGCCGAGACCAACAGCCCCAAGCGTATCCGGTACAGTCCTCCACCGTCCCACCGTGCCCACTCGTGACATCCTCCCCGACCGAAACCTCGACGTCCTCGTCGAGCTGTCCCAACTCCGATGGCTTCGGCCACCACAACCCACTCGTCGCTCAGCGCACTGCACCATTCCAACCCAGCCAAACACCGTGATAGGAACGCTTTCTTCACCGTTGTCTTCTTTCCGCATACGTTCGGCGTCCCTCCTTCAATTCAAATTCAAACATGCGCACCATTCCTTCACCATTCCGTTCATGAGTCCCGCCATCGGCTCGCCGTCCGCTCACCACCGTTACGCGTTACTCAGATGCTCCCGCCATCGACTCTGGTTCGCTTCTGCAGGTCTCCATCCACCGGTTCCTGTCCTTCAGCCGTAGACACCTCACCCTCTCTCGCCCCCTTGTTCTAAGTCACAGTAGCAACCTTGTCACAGTCGCAATCGCTCGCCGACCGCACAAACTGCATACGCCGTCCAAACGAACGCTCCCCACCTGCCACCATTCGCACCAACCGACCGTACTGACCGCTCCCCGACCAGAGCTGAAGCACACTCCGTGCTGCTCTCACCGTACCCCGCACAGACCAACCGTCTCCAGTCGGCAACGCAGCCTTACAACCAGGATGCACCGGTCCGTAGTCCGCAAACACACCGTACTACCAAGCTCGCGCCAACTTGTCCCTCTCGGGAGGCACCTCCCACCAGCTCTCGACGACTGGAATCACATCGACTAGAACACAGTCGTCCTTAGCCGAGCGATTCTCCGACTCGTAACCGTAGACCAGCGTTGTCCATTTCTCGCTGTCTTCTCCTCTCAGCTGACCTTCTTCACACGGTATCACGGTTACCACCGTGTCGTCTCCTTCGCCGATCGTCCTAATGTCTCCAATCCCTTCAGCATCTTGACCAAGAAAGCTCTTCACAGCATCACTAAACCGCCCTTCTTCTCTCGCAGGTGTCACCGTTCTCACATGCGCTTCAAGGACTGCTTCCACTTCGTTGTTTTGGCAGCTTATATCTCTCGACTTAACCGACCGTACCGCAGGCAGAACGACAGCCTCCACATCAGCCGACATGACCTTGACCTTGACCAAACACTCAGCGACCGTTCCGTTCTGGACTTCCGGCAGCGGTACATCCGAACCAAACACAGCCTCTTCCGCATAATCCGACTTGACCGCATATTCATCACCATCTGAACCGTCTTCCGCCGCACGACCACCGTCTTGACCTTGTACTTCACCGTTTCTGCTTGCTTCCACCAGCGCCTCCGCTACGCCTTGTGTTTCCCACTTGATTTCCGTTTCGACATGACCGGTAGACTCGCCGTGCTCGCCGTTCCAACAGCCCGTGCCACCCGCAGCCCAACCGTGACCAACTTGTTCTCGTCCGCACCGATCCACCTCATCGTAGTCACCATCCGCATCAGCACCGTACTCGGCAAGTTCTTGGCCGTACCAGTAGGACTCACCAAAACCAGCACCAAAGTCTTGACCGTCTTCGAGATCGGCCTCATCATCTTCTTCGATGGTCCAGCGGTGTACAGATCGCCCATGATCGTGTAGCTCTCCCTGCGACCGTTCCTTCTCAGACTGCATTACCTTCATCAGCCCCACTAAACCGTTTGCGGGTGCTGTGGGACCGCTCGCTTCCGAGTCACCGTGAACATCGTCAACGACCGTACTCTCACCGTATCCGCAGCATAACGGGGTGTGACCTTGAATTCGCCACTCGTCATCCCAGTTGCCAGACGCCGGCCGATGTAGCCCCTTCGCCACAACCCACTCACATGCAACTTCGATCGAGTGTACTGGGAGGCAATGCAAGCACCTCCGTACTCGTTCGCTTTGCAGACCGTTCTTGAAGACCGTGTACCGCATCGTCTCGTTGAGCCACCGTGCTTCATCACAGTACCGTGCCACACGCAGTCCCCACTCATCGACTGACTCATCACGCTCCTGCACGGGACCAAACAACCGCTGCAGCAACTGCTCCTCCGTGAGATGGATGAAGCGGTTGTAGAACCGCCGCTTCAGCATCTCGAAGTCACCCAACCGCGAGTTCAGCCACCACCGTTCGGCCATATCACCGTCCATTCGCGCCGCAAACATCCGCAACCGTGTCGGATCATCAAACCCTTCCGTAGCCGTCTCAAAGCACCACCAGAAATCTCTCGCGCTCTCCGTACTCGTCGTCGCTGCGTCGAAGAACGGAATCAGCTTCAGCATCGTGCGCTCCACGTGCAGCCTGTCGTCCTCGTAGCAGCCGTCTTCATCAACAACATCTCCCTCCTCGCCATCCATTCCAGTCTCAAACCACTGTCCTTCACCGCGCCCACGTCACACTCAGCAGGCTCCGCCCAGGCACGGCTCTCATACTCCTCGTCGTAGTAGCGTCCGCTCATGCTCTTCAGAACGCTTGACACCTCACTCCAATCTTCTTCCTCACGCCGCCGTATCCGTGACGACCGTTCTCCTTCCGACACCGACCGTTTTCTTCAACCGTCTCCAACTCGCGGATCTTCACTCGTACACCGTCCTTGTCAATCACTCGAAGCGCTTCTCACCGTTATCTCCTTGTCCGATCCTCCAAACCAACCGACCGTTCCGCAGCCCTTCTTCACTCGGGGGGAACACAAACTCCGACTTCAAACGCGCTCAGGCCTTCAACGCGACCAATGCGTGGCCTTCGACTCTTTTCTCCAGGATCTTCACCAACTTGACTCCGACAAACCGACCGCTCCAAAGCTTCTGCACCAGACTTCCACGAGCTCTCCGCACCGTTCTTCTCTTCGACGCACACCAACACTCACTCCTCAGCCTCAGCACAGAACCTCTCCGGCGACGACAATACCCTGCTTCTCCACCACGTGTCGCGAGTCGAATGGGTCGAGCGCGGTCACCGCCGTGGGTAGCGAGGCTCGAACGGTCAAGGAGGATTAGACAGACAAGTAGAAGCAACTAAGCACGGTTCAATATGCAAAGCGTTCTGACTTGTTAGGCCCAAAGCAAATTCGCGACTGACCAACCTACCCTGGCACGGAACGCTCGTCCCGCGCACTTCTTGCCCTTGCTCTTCTCGCTCTTCTCGCCGAGCTCGCCGGCACGTTCGCCGACTTCAACCGCTACCCCTCCACCTTGGCTTCACTTCACCCCCTCGTCCTTGGCTCGCTTCACCCGCTCACCTCGAGCCACGCCGGCGCCATGACCTCCGTCCTGCTCCTCACGTGGGCGCGCGTTCGCCGCGTGCGCCACAGCTTCCATGGCGACTGGGCAGGCCGCGAGGCCACCACTTCGCCCGCCCGTGCCAAATGAGTTCTGACACGGCGGCGCCCAGTCGCGATGACTGCTCGCCCAGCTCCCGTTCCCCAGTTGTTCTCCGTCAAGAACGTCGCACACGGGGCGGGGCGCCGAGACCAACAGCCCCAAGCGTATCCGGTACAGTCCTCCACCGTCCCACCGTGCCCACTCGTGACACGCTTATGTTAAGTAAGCGCAACTTTGAGAGGGTGATGTAATGGGCCCCAGTTACATAAGTAGGTAGCGGCTGGACGACGACCTGGCGCCGTGGGACTTGTACGACTTGTCGGGCGCGCTGCAACCGGACACGCTGGACGTCATGAAGGACAATTTCCGTCGCTTCCGCGCGACGCGCCAGAAGGGCATCGAGGGGTACCCGTACGAGGCGCTGCGGCAGTCGTGGTGCGCGTTCATCCGGCGCTGGAACAAGACGACCCGCGAGGGCGCGGCCTCGCGACTTGGCTCGCGCATCGCGAGGAGATGCTTGGGGATCATTCGCTGGGGAACTTCGGCGCCGCATCTGCGAGGATGCGTGGAACGATGATCGCATGTCGTGGTGAAGGGTGTAGTGCGTGTGGGATCGCTCGGCCGACGAACGCCCAGTGGGAGGCGCAGCTCGCTGGGCGGCCGTGGGTTTCCTGCTGAAGACGATACGTGGGGCGGGGCTCCACGTATCGTCTTCAGCAGGAAACCCAAGCCAGCGGACTCGGTACTTACCCGCAGTCGGCACTGCGTGGCTGGCCGGACCACGACCACGAGCGCGGCCTCGTGCAGCAGGGGATCTTCATGTGCCACAAGCCGCTCGACAATCCAGCGAATCTCGCCCGCCGCGTCAACAATCGGTGGTGGTCCTGCACGGCGGTACGGCGCGTGATGGAGCGGGCGCGGAGGACATCGTAGCTGCTGTGAATCGTTCTTGGGACGCTCAGGCGGAAGCTGAGCGAGCGGACGCGCGCGCATGGCGTGCGGAGCAAGTGGCGACGCAGCTTCGACAGTCGAACCAGGAGTTGTTGACGCGCCTGCGAGGCTTGGAGAGGAGCGTCTATGGAGTGGTGCAGACTGGGTCGCGTCCGAGGGAGCGGGCGCCTGGCTCGGGTGAATCGATGGCGCGCGAGGCACGTCGGGCGGGGCGATTGATGCATGCTCCACCAGGGGCTCCTGGTGGTCAGAGCTCGGGATCTCAGCAGGGTGGTAACGCTTGAGGCGCCCGACGTAAAACGTCGGGTGAAGGCGCAGCGAGGTCGGGATGTCCAGCGTGTACGCGTCGCCGAGGGACTTCAAGATCTTGAAGGGGCCAATGAAGCGCGGTACAAGCTTGTTGGCGCCGAGGTTGGTTACGGCGGAGGAGCGGATGCCATCGGTAGATAGTAACACACGGTCACCCATGCGAAATGAATTTTTGTTTGTCTGCATTTTCCTTCTGCTTGTCCACTGCAACTTGCAGTGCGTCCCGCACGAAACGTGTGATTAACTGACGCTGTTGCACGAAGTCGGAGACTGCAGAGCGGTCTGCATGACCTGCCGAGGACTTCGGTGCGTGGTTTGCGGGAATAGCCGTTTGCTGCTTTGTCGCTGGAGCGCCAGCGGGGTCGATCAGAGTGCGCTCCGTCCAATCTGCGAGCGACGTCGCCGCACTGCGCGGTGCAGCCAGGACTTTCTTCACTTGAGATCGGGTCACTGCATTGGCGCTTGATTCGGGCACTGGTGAGCGTGGCGGCGCCGGTGACACGACCGGCGACGGCTCCGCCGGTGTCTCGCTCGGCGGTGAGCCTTCAGCGGCAGCTCCTCCTCCACCAAGCGTAGAGACACGAGCCTCCGTGGGTTGGCCTACGGCAAGCATGCATGGCGGGTACGCGCGGGTGGCGCGCGGAGTTCACGAAGAATGGGGTCATGCCCGTCGACGAGTGCTCGGCGTTGTTCAGAGCTGCTCCTGACGCAGTACAAGCAGGACGGCAAGAAGTTCGCGGACGCGGGTCCGATGCTGGCCGTGTGCGGCCTCCGGAAGGAGCACGTGCTCAAGGTCATCAAGGCGACCAAGCGCCACACCAAACGCCCGACCTGCAGCTATCTCTCATCAACGCGTCGGACATGTTGCACGTGACGGGCTTCCCCGCAACGCTGACGCTGCTGAAGCAGGCGCTGGAGGCTCCAATTAGACGCGCATCCCGGACTCACAGCGGAAACCTATGGGTTCGGTGTCGTTCTTGCTGCTGTTGGCTACTCTCCACAGACCGCTGCTTACTGAGGCCAAGTTCAAGCTGGTCCAGACGTTGAGCGCGTCAAGTGCGCCATCAAGGACAGCCAGCTGCTGGTGCCCGTGTACGCTACGAACGTGGAGGCCACCAACCTGCAGGTGGTGGACGACGTTGTCGATGAACTTATAGCATGCAGTTGCTGGAGCTCGACTGCGACGTGGGCAAAGATTGCGGAGCACCACTCGAGAGCGACCCACGTGCTGGAGTTTGGACCCGACCTTGGCGTGGCGAAGCTAAGCGACAAGTTCGCGGAAGGCCTGGGCATCGAGGTGGTGATTACGACCGCCAAGCGCCCGGTCATGAGCTCATCGACGAAGTACGCCCCGCGCATCGGCCTGCTGCAGTTCATCGACGCTGCGCCGACCTTCACCCCGGCCGAGGCGACGTGGGCAAAGAAGTTCGGCCCGCATGTGACAGCGTCGGGCAAGCTCTACAACAGATTCACGTGTGCGCTGACCAAGCTCCCCGTCATTGTCGCGGGTATGACGACCACGACGAGCCTTGAGGGTATCGATCGCGTTGCAGCTATCCAGAACGCGGGTTTCCTCGGCGAGCTTGCGGCGGGTGGTCTGTCGCGCCCGAACCTCTTCGAGGAAGCCTGGTCTCGGCATCGCGATCAACATGCTACACCTGAACGCGAAGCAGTGGGGCTTCGAGTTCCCAATGGTGCTCCGTATGCGGCGCTGCGGCGTGCCTATCGAGAGCATGAGCGTGCGCTTGAGATGATGTCGCAGCTGGAGGCCGTTGGCATCAAGGTGGTGTACTTCAAGCCCGGTTCGGTGGATGGATGTACAATTGCGCCCCTCAGCCGCAGTAACACTCGTACGGCCCAGCTAGCAGCTCCCGCGAGCTCACTTTTGGGCTCCTATTGAAAATCCGATACAAATCAGCGACGGCGACCTCCGCCACACACTGGTAGGAGCTTTCTACCGCTGCCACTATGCACATAGCTAGATACCGTCGTTCGGATGTACAATTGCGCCCCTCAGCCGCAGTAACACTCGTACGGCCCAGCTAGCAGTTCCCGCGCGCTCACTTTTGGGCTCCTATTTAAAATCTGATACAAATCAGCGACGGGGACCCCCGCCACACACTGGTAGGAGCTTTCTACCGCTGCTACTATGCACATAGCTAGATACCGTCGTTCGGATGTACAATTGCGCCCCTCAGCCGCAGTAACACTCGTACGGCCCAGCTAGCAGCTCCCGCGCGCTCACTTTTGGGCTCCTATTTAAAATCCGATACAAATCAGCGACGAGGACCTCCGCCACACACTGGTAGGAGCTTCCTACCGCTGCCACTATGCACATAGCTAGATACCGTCGTTCGGATGTACAATTGCGCCCCTCAGCCGCAGTAACACTCGTACGGCCCAGCTAGCGATCTATTTTGCCGACTTCCCTTATCTACATTCTTCTATCAACTAGAGGCTGCTAACCTTGGAGACCTGATGCGGTTATGAGTACGAACGAGGGTGCGAATAAATCTCTAGCCAGGATTTTCAAGGGCTGTCGTGGGCGCACAGGACACTTCGAAAAGTAAAGTGCTTTGCCAAGGCGTCCTCCTTATCGCCGGATAATCCGTTTCCAAGGCAGGACATGCTTGTTAAAAAGAAAAGAGAACTCTTCCCTGGGCACACGCTAGCGTCTCCTGGGTCGGTTGTGTTGCCACACATTATCCACGTCTCGGTTCAGGAATATTAACCTGATTCCCTTTCGATACACGAGGCTGCATACAAAACGCGAGGACGAACCCCACGCCCCAAAAAACAGCCCAGCTTTCAAACGGAATTATCCTATCTCTTAGGATCGACTCACCCGTGTCCAATTACTGATCACACGGAACCTTTCTCCACTTCAGTCTTCAAAGTTCGCATTTGAATATTTGCTACTACCACCAAGATCTGCACTAAAGGCCGTTTCACTCAGGCTCACGCCACGAGCTTCTTCACGACACTCACGCCCTCCTACTCATTAACGCGTACATTACATATGCCATCGCGCTAACGGCAAAGTATAAGTAGCCCGCTTTAGCGCCATCCATTTTCAGGGCTAGTTCATTCGGCAGGTGAGTTGTTACACACTCCTTAGCGGATTCCGACTTCCATGGCCACCGTCCTGCTGTCTAAATGAACCAACACCTTTTATGGTATCTAGGTGAGCGGGCATTTTGGCACTTTAACTTTGCGTTCGGTTCATCCCGCATCGCCAGACGAGCTTACCCCGTATGGCCCACTAGCAACTTGATATTCACATCCACAAGTTCAATTAAGAAACCTGCAGGTCTTACAGATTTAAAGTTTGAGAATAGGTCGAGGAAGTTTCTTCCCCGAATCCTCTAATCATTCGCTTTACCTCATAAAACTATCGTAAATAAGTTGCTGCTATCCTGAGGGAAATTTCGGAGGGAACCAGCTACTAGATGGTTCGATTAGTCTTTCGCCCCTATACCCAAGTTTGACGATCGATTTGCACGTCAGAATCGCTACGAGCTTCCACCAGAGTTTCCCTGGCTTCACCCTACTCAGGCATAGTTCACCATCTTTCGGGTACCAACATATGTGCTCAAACTCAAATCTTTCACCACGAAGGTTCATGATCGGTCGATAGTGCCACGCCGCAGACCGAAGCCCGCAACGTTTCCTACCTCAGACAACTTGCGCTGCCCTTCACTTTCATTTCGCGCTGGGGTTTCACACCCTAACACTTGCACACATGTTAGACTCCTTGGTCCGTGTTTCAAGACGGGTCGGATCGCTCCATTTCGTCAACGTCCCGAACGGCGACAAGTTAAAGCCCGCATCAATCCACACACAACCACACACGCATAGCAAGCTATCCGCACACGGCGCACACGGAGACACAAACCCACTCAAAAGCACGTTGTAGGCACC
>JAMXKT010000063.1:222500-225000 GCA_024211575.1 Phytophthora melonis
AGCAAACAAAAACGTACTTCCAACTTTGGACCGCCATAGCTCGGCACAGACTTGGGCTATGTCAGAGTTTGATACGGCATTTTGTTTGGCGAAGAAAGGGCAATCGACCTGGGGTAGAGCACGGACGCAGCGAGGGTACATAGAACGTTCCCTCTGTACTCTCAGGCCCATAGCTCGGCAACCACTTCGAGTTAGTAGGTCGGACGGGTACCACCAGGTGTGGTACGAGACCGGCCATACATTGGAACAAAATCCGGACACATAACGGTACATAAAAAGTCCATAGGCTTATTGTAAAAATTCAAATTTTCGAAAAAAAATAAAGTCAAATTTTGAACTCGGAATTTATACCACCAGATAGCGCGTGAAGAAAGGACCCTTCCTGTACAAAAATATGTTGAAAAATGTTAATACCTACTGTGATATTTCGTTTTTAGTGTTTTTAACGGTATATTTAGGTTCCTGTTTTCAATTTTAGGAATTAGGATTTGTAACCTAGCCCATCGGAAAGAGCGCAAAGAAATACCCCTAAATGTACAAAGACATGAGACCTAACTCTAAATTTAGACTTTCAAAATTTAGAAAATCTAAAATTTTGAGGTTTTCAAACTTAATATTGATTTTTCTTATCGATTTTTGGAGGATTTCGTTTCTACCTTCGACCTTTCGAAATCTTATACTTAGAAGTATATGCTCACCAATTTTCGCGGGGCTACGTGCATGGGAAGTGACAAATCGGTGTTGCCGGTAGCACTTTTGGGCCGGGGGGACGAGCCGAACATGGTAGAGACTTCAAGCGATTTTCTGGAGAGCTTTCAGACCGTGCGAACCTAACGCCAAACTCAAGATATCACCCGGGAGTTGAGCTCTCTAGACGTGAAATCGCGCGTAGATTCCGAAAAAATAGGTCCGCCGGTCTGAAAATGGATAGTTTTTGTGTTATGTGCAAAAAACCTGATTTTACGGTACTACCTCTGAAGAAAAAGGCCGATTTTTTCATGAAAAACCCAAATATCTCCCTGGGTATTAGAGATAGGCCAAATCTGACTTGACCACGTGAAAGAGCATGCAAAAACACATTTTTCCATCTGGGAAGAGAAGGGGATCGTGGGAGGTTTGACGTGTACAGAGCCGCAAACGTAAGGCAAAAAAGGACGCCAAAATCTCTTTTTTTATCCCAAAAATCACGGTTTTTCGCACATCGTGGATCCCACACGCAATGCCAGACCCCATACGTTCTGAGCGTTTGGACCACTTTAAGTCACATCTCCTTAAAAAATTTTGGCGAAAGTTACCCAGCCGTTCCCGAGATATCCTATTTTTTGTAAAACCCCGCAAAGTGCGATTTTTTGCGTAAAAACCGTTCTAGAGACCTGGGTATTATAGCTAGCCAAAATCTGCTTACACCACGTGAAAGAGCGCAAAAAAACACCCCTATATGTCAAAAAACATTCCGGTATCATTGGGCTTCCCCGGTGTACACAGCGCGGCAAAGACGCAAAAAAGGCGCAAAATGTGTGTGCAAAAGCTGCCACGTGGCACGCTCTCGCACGTCCCGGCCCCTCCAGCCGCAACTACTGGCAGGTGGAGGCTGATACGTCTTGGGCGTATGCCCGTGATGTATATCTAACTTTTGAGACCCGTTTCGCCTCGCTAGCCCCAGCCGTTTTGGCTAGAGGTGGTGGTTTGTATACCATACTTTGCTCCATATTAACGCACCCATTGCGTGCGTGCGCACGTTTTGCGCGATAACTCCTCGGCTATTGCAGATACGCGGATTCCGACTTCACATTCGTGTTCCCCGCGTTCTTGCGCATCGGAATGGACCTTTCTATGGTCGTGAAAGAGACAGTCCAAAATCGACCCCCAACCCACCCACAGCCCTAGCGCAAAAAGTACGGGGGCTAGACAAAATCTGACGACGGATTCGGAATCAGCGTCGAGAAAACCCCCTATACCGACCCCGTCCAGAGACGAGCCATCCATATTGTATACTGTGACTGTGTGTGTGGGTTCGCGTGCCGTGTGCGGCTGGTTTTGAAAGGGTTGCAATGCCCCGTCTCGTGATCTGACTTCGGAATATAAAAGGGCACCCTTCAAAGCCCCCCTTCACATGTCGGGGTTAGGGGAGACTCCATAGTGGAAGCCAGTATCATTGGGTTTGTGATTGTAGTGCGTGTGCCAGATTTCTGGTACCATGTCGGAGTTAGCGTGGTCCACCCCATATATTCGTGTAGTGCACCTTTTCATGCACCCGCTCACCAAGTTTCACTTCCCAATTCGCCGTGCAGCAAAAGTTATGCCAGCCAGCATAAAAGGTAGACAGCACCCGGACTTCCCCGGTGGTCACCCACCCGAGTACTACCCGAGCTTGAGGCTGCTTAACTTCGCAGAGCAGACGGGATACGGTGCTTTCAGCCTAAGATGGCCGTCTACACCAGCTCATGTGTGGCACCGCTATTGATACCTGACACTCACACACACACACTTAGGGGGTATA